>CM039138.1:29119298-29339784 GCA_022036555.1 Microstegium vimineum
TCTCTTAAAATAACGAAATCATTTAAGCTACTATCCCGAAGCGGATGGTCACGTAGCCTCCGGCGGCGGTTGGAACCAAGGCCTCCAAAGAAGGCCGCGCCAAGGTGGCGCCGTTAAAAAAAAAATTATCTTGAACTTGAACACAAATTTAGTAACTAAAATAAAAAAGCTACAAGTTGAGACTTCAGAAGAGGCAGTGAACAAAAACGTAAAGCAAAACAAGAAAATGCCATGAACCTTTTGCTTCACGGCGATCATTGTCTTTGGATTTCTTGTCCTGGCTGCTGCTATCCATTAGATTCGTTAAGTTGTCACCTGGGATGCTAAGGCTAGATTTTTCTTCCACCCTTGTAATTGCCTCCTGATCTCTTGAGTCCCTGGACAAGATAGGTATGAGCAAAGCTCAGGTTTTTAAAGAGAGAGAGTTGGTCGTTGCCTATCAGATCTAGCTGTACCGATTACGACTAGTGCCAATATCCATAAGTAAAGTTTGTCCTCAAGGACACATGCCCTCACGTTGTGAACCACAAGATTTGCATTGAGATGTGTACACAACAGTAAAGTAAAAATATTATAGTCTCTCTTATTGTGCACACATCTCAATATAAATCGTGTGGTCCAAAACACGAGGACATGTGCCCTTGAGGGCAAAAAAGAACTGTTTCGCCAATTTCAGTTCTTTCTCATTACTGTATTAAGGAAAGAAGAAAAAATATTAAATGTTTGTTTTTACTTTAAAAGGCATATAAATGTTACATGGAAATTGAAACGTATTCACGCCAGACAGGTCCTATAGATTGCCCTGACCTTGCATTTGAAGATTGAAACACTTCGGTAACTTCTCTTATTTGCCTGCAGCAGGTTTACCGATGGTATTTCCAGTTTCCACAATAGTTTTTGGGCATGTGGTATCCTCTGCAGGTTCGCTAGAATCCGTATTACAATGGATCCAAAGCTTGTTTGGTTGTTTGCTTTTACAGTTCACGATGATTCCACACATGCACAATATACGGCTCCATCCTGGTCCAAAGAGAAGGCCATTTCGAGTTCACTCGGGAGCCTGGCCAGGTGAATGCAGCGGATGGTTCGGCGGGTACACAAACCGTTTGATTCCAGCGGATTAAATAATGTTCTGTGAGAATATCTTAGATGAATAGTTCCTCTCGTACAACAAACCAACCATCTTCAGTGTCAGTTGCATCCCAACAAAAACAAGTTACTTACTACATCCGCACACGTTTCTTTTCAGGGTCACCCCTGTATCCACTCAGCCTGATATCGTTGTGCTCCATTCAGTTTTAAGTGTCAGTCACACAACATGTCAGTCCGTGCAGAGCGAGCACAAAAGGAAAAAGCAGAGAGGAGCAAGAAACGGAGCCAAGAAGCACCTCCAGGAAACAAGAGCAGGACCACAGGAAAGGGAGTGCCGAGTGCTGACCAGCCGCCGAAGGGGAGCGGAAGGACCGTGTGGGTGTGGGGAAGGAGATCGAGACCGACGGCCTGGACCAGAATGGATAAGGGCTGACCGGCCGAGTGGATAAGGGCAGGGATCAAGCATCATCTGTTGTTGTTTTAATGTTCCTTCTCTTTTTTAATTAATGTAAAAAATACAATATTTTTTTTTCTTCGCTGTTGTTCAGTTACTGATACAGTGATACGCCATTAAGATATTTGCTCTAAAATGAGTATAATATCGGATAAGAAATTAAAAGTTAAAATTCCATGCCATATATGACTCGGGTTCGTGAGCCGGATTTATATAAGTTATAACAACTCGCATCTAGCAACAATACAGAGTCCGAAAATAAAAACTAAAATTTTTGCCAAACTTTACGTGGCTTTTTTCCATCCAGCTATTTCCTCTCGAATTATTTTGTACCCTCCGTATTGTCTACCCGATTTTCTAACCACCCATGATAGGTATTTATACGAAAAATAAAGTCAAAGTATCTTTATATCTAAACAGTTATGTGCTTTGCACGAGAGATAAATTATCTTATTATGTCACAGATGTCTTGGTCATCATATAATACAAATTATAGATTTGAAATTTTTATAGAAATGATAAAGCATAAATAAATATGTATATTTTCTCATCCTCATTATTCATAAATATTTGATTGTCTTTTCTCCTGTTGCAACGCAAAGCATATTTGCTAGTCTTAAACCTAATACACCATGAAATAAAGTTGATCTGTGGGGCGCTAATCTTAAATCTAATACATCATCATATGTATGCATATCAGTGGTAGCTGAAAGGACCTGCCAAAGATTTCAAACCATTTGACCTGCCGAAGGTTTCAAACCATTTGTTACAAGAGCATGAGCACCGAGCACGTGTACAGCACGTGGTTGATCTCGACCTCCGTCCTCTTGCTTAGGTTCGACGCTGTGTAGTTTCCCCAATTACAAGGTATAACCAATGTACCTTCGTTTTCTGGACTTTTCAATGCGGTCCCACAAACGTTAATGATCCAATTTTGATAGCGCCAAACCAACAACACAATAGTTCATGAAGGATAAGTGAAAGAAATACTGGAGAATTCTGCAGCAAGAGCAGCAACTTCTAGTGTCCTGGGAACAAAAATGTTTTCTGAAACAACTAGGCCCTAGACATGTGATCCACTGCAGTCAAGAACAGCCTGCTCATGCCAAACTCCATCCAAATTAGCCTGCCATAGCTTAACCTTGCTGTCTCCTCCAGTTGATGCGAGTGTCATACCGCCCATGTCCCATTCCAGTTGCCACACCTAATCAGATTCAGAATGTAAACAATCACAAAAAAGATGCGGTCTAGTGTGCAAAAAAAAAACAAAGGTGAATCCACTAGTACTGGAGCCCAACCTTATTTATAAACTTGATTGAAGCATGCTATATTCCTTATTACTAAACATTTTAGTTCCCAAACTTCTAGGATCTAGAACTATCAACAACATACTCTCCAGGAAGCCCAATGTTGCATAAAATACCTAGTGTCGAGGGACAGGTTTCAGTTATACCTCACCATCGTGGCCGTTAAGTAAAGCAACATTCCGTGTCGAAGGTCTGCTATCAGCGTCAGTGTTCAAACCTACATGCCAGATTGCAATTCCTTTGCAGGTTGCAACTGCGATAATCTCATATGGTCTAGAATAGAGCACATCAAAAGAAATAGAAGCATATCAGTATTGTTACAAAGGGGGAAAAAAGAGTAACTGGCTAACTGCTACATTGAAACAGATATTTAAGAAACAGTTGGCTCCCATGTTTAGTATGATCACTTAAACTCAGTATTCGTTGACAGTCATGAGCATCTCTAGCAGTTTCCAAATACCTCACCTGTATCCTAATATCGCAAGAGGTTTCTCAGTGTTTTCACTGCTTTTGAGAGAGTTTCTGCAGCAGTACCCCAATATTCATCCAGCTATATGCCCAACTCAACTGCTCCTGTTTGTATAAACCATTGGATCATAATGGCTAGATGAGGGCACACGGCCTCTTCTCAGGCACCGGCGCCTCCTCCGCAGGGCTCACCTGAGAGCCCTGGTTGGCCCTCCCACCCTCTCTCGTGATGCTGCTCTGCCAGTGTGCATGCTGCTCTGATGGATCTGCTTTGATGGCATGGTGGAGCTTCACCAGTCTCCCACCTGTAGTTGCAACACCCGCCAAAAAAAAGGCATATTGGGGGTTCTATCAGCTCCCTAATCTTTGAGGGGTGGGGGGCTTGGATTATGGAGGGATAGTAATTATTGTTCAACTTTCTAAGGTCAATAAAGCATCAAGCAGCTGGATCTCAGTTATGCCTGATTATTCATTTCAATTTAACTATAGGGGTTTGTTTGGTCATTGAGAGGCTGGGAATTGGTACGATTTTACTCATTGCTCCCATGCTCCATATTGCGCATCACCATTCACATTCCACTGCCACCTATCGCACTTCGGGGGACAGTGGCCCCAAAATCTGGGCATTTGGGGGCCCTCGGTTGGATTTTCTCCAACAGAATTGGCTCATAATCGATCCCAAACAGGTCTTAGACCTTTTCCCTGCTGTCCTCTACAGGCTGAATAGCAGGGAGCACAGGATGATGTTTGGCAGAACCTAACATCAAAGTGTGTAAAGCAGGTTTGGAAATAAAATGATTGACTAAGAACATGGATGCGTGTTTGGCAAACAAAAACAATGGAAGGGACATAGGAACAGGAGTTGGGAGTTAGTGGGGGAACTAGCCTGGTTGTCTCATTTCTTTGTTTTGCATATATGATGGTAACTAAGAGAGAGTTTTCAAAATATAGCATTTTCAACTGTTTGGTTGGTTTGGTCGTGAGAAATAGTAACTAAAGTCATGATGAACAGTTACAATGTCTCCACCTTCCACTTAAGAACAATTCGAACCTAATTAATTCCCTTGGCTTTAGAACAGTGGGAGCTGAGCCCTCGAATTCCTTTCCCAGCCACTGATTCCAATGTCCACTGACCAATCAAGACAACTCCCCAATTCTAAACTCCCATCTCCCATTCCCTTACGACAATTTCCTACGATCGAACACACCTGTAAGGTACTGATCTTTATGCAATATGTAGGCAATAAGTGTAAAATTTATCAGTCAGATTTTACTTGTCTATTCCTGCCCAGTGCCCACAGTTACAAAACAATCATGCAGTAGGAAAAAAATTGAAAATCATGGATGTTTACACATAAAACAATCGCCCAACCACAACATCCATATTAAGAAATGAGTTACTGAGAATAGCAAGCTAGCAACCAAATGATGCTGATAAAGGCATATAATGCTTCATCACAGTGATACCTGCCAATGTTAGGAGCCCATGCTACAGCACACACTTTATCTCCCTTATCCTCAGGTGAACCTAGCTCAACAAGTGGAAGCCAGCGCTGATGAGCTTCTTCAAACTCCCAAACCTGTTCATCTTCAGTATATTAAAATCTTGCTGGAGCCACAAAGCAGGTCATCAACTAATGAAAGAAATAGACATAATATGAAAACCCAGTAACCACAAAGTCAGAGCCACATCATGAAAGGTAACGGGACTCTTCCAAATTAATTCCCCTCCCCCACCCCAGTTACAGTTCTTTCTTAGTGTCTCCAAATGTAAAATCAATTAAGAAAGTGATTTTGGGAATATAAATGGAGCTTGAATAAAGGAATAAGCTTTAGTCTACAAAGTAACTGTTTTCTGTGTTAGTTATTCCATATGAGCATATTTTCACTTAGGACTCTTGTCAGTTGCTGAACAGTTGTGTAGGAATTTAAGATGTTTCCCAGTTAAGGTATTGAAGAAGCTTCTACAGACAACACTAAACCAAAGAGGAAAACCAGAGGTTAACTAAATCTAACAAACCTTACAAGAGTTGAAATGAGGCGAATCTGAATAGAAGCCAATTACAAAACTAGCTTGTTGGTTTCCATCTCTTCTTGGATTCCATGCTATCGATGCAGAAGTGCATGCAGGTTTTCCAAATCTGGAGATTGGATCAGTAATGTTTTGGAACTCTGCCTACAAGAACGTGAAGATCAAAATATTAGTTTATTTTGGTAAACAAGATCATATGCTAATTATAGAAGATCGAATCATAAGGCACTTTGGTTTGCAAATCAAGAATAAACTGAAACAACAAAACTTTGAAAATGGTTAACAGTAACTAGATAAACCTGAAGCTGCCACTTGTCTAATTCCAATGAATCTAAGAGCTCATAGACCTTGACTTGGCCATCTGAGTATGCAGTAACCTATACAGAAAAATAAAGGTTACTAACAGTAAAATGACAGGCACATAGAACATATTACAAGCGAAGATTAATGTAAAAGATTAACAAAATAATAAGTCTGCATTAGTCAAAGTCAGAGATAGTTCACTAAAATAAAGGATAACACATTTCTTTACATCAAAGAATATCTTGGTTGTCTGCCTGCTGCTGTTGGAGGGCAACTAATGATATTATAAATATGATCTTCTTGCTTGCTGCATTAGATCTCTTGTGTTTGTCGATATGTATGCTCCATAGTGTGCCTTATTCTGGTCTGAGAAGTGTGGATTGTACACTTTAAAAACATCACTACTTTATGTAGCTTCCAGTTGTGCAAATAGAAATCAGGCCTATTCTAAATTTCTCTAAAATAACAAAATAAAAGGCAAGACAAAAAGATGATAGGTATAAAAAACACAAGAAATAATGAATGAGGTACAAATACAACGTCATTATAGCATATATTATAACCCACCATTTTCAGACTTCCCAGATGTAATCCAAAATGTACATTTAGTATATGAGAGTTTCCATCCTCAAAGGCTTTACACTTTCTCCAGGTTGGAAGTTGGTCATCTGTCAGTCAAAAAATTCAGAGTACAGGCTTTTGCCTACCCAGAGATAAATTGATGAATCGAATACAAGATAGCAATAAATAAATCAAAATCAAAATTGATTTTTGGTTTAAGTCAAGATTGAATGAATAACTCAATATGTTACTTAACACAAACTAAATTTCAAATTTCCTCCATCCGCTTTGAGACTGACTTCTCATAAAAGCACTAGTGCAAGCAGAGAATGATAAACCCCCATATTTTTTAGCTTTAGAAAAACTTGAAAGTGAGTGACTAAAAGACAAGGAATAAAATATCTTTTGGTGGTTTGTTGAAATATTGCAGAACTAGATTTACACTTTACAGAAACGCAAGATACAAACAGGATCTGAAGTAATCTGATGGTCAGGTTCAGTATACCGCCCAATCCTATCCTAGTAAAATAGTCTTGTTATTCATTCTACAAGAGAGGTTGTTAATTAGTATATATATCCAAATATTCCATGGTAAAAGGTGTTTTCGTGATCAAAAGAAGCTCTTCAGTTAACCATCAGACTAGCAAGGAAAAAGGAGAAATTTAAACGATTGAAAAGTGATTCACATTTTTTTTTCTGAATCAATGCACACAAGGTATTTTTGAATATATTAATACACACCACAAAAAAAAACAGCACAAAGCACTCTGACATGAACATAAGGTACTGTTTAATATTCCAATACATGAAAACTAACAAAAGCATGTGAAAATGAAAGTACAAGGTAGATGCAGTTGCAGATATAGAACATCATAAACCAAATCTAAAAAATCATAGAAATAACTGACCAGCAGCAACCTCCTCCCACAAAGACAGTGTCCCATCAGCACAAGCACAAGCTATAGCATCCCCATACTCCAGAGGAAGCCAGACGACATTCACAATGGCTTGCTCATGGGCCTGATCCAACACCAACCAGGTTATACACCAGAACACAGCAATTGGTAGAATCAAAAGAACAACTGAGTTTAACACAATAAACATAGAAGGAACCGATCTTGGATAACGGTTCTCAAGTAGTCATGTGTGGCTTGTGTGCAATGCCCCATAAAGCTGTATATAGTATATCCATCATAATTTTCAGAGCAAGCACAAATTTAATGTCAGGAACTCGAATTTTTGCCTCATGAGAAACATTACCATCCCACAGCACTGCCACTTTAAGGGTGCTTATTATTCTATATATTGTGCTTTGCTGAAAAAAATAATTGTGAAATCTAGAGAACGAATTTAGTAATTTAACCACGCAATGTGCATGTGCTCCATGACAGTCCTGCCTAACATCGTATGCAATTACTAGAATGTAATACTAGGCAGCAACAAGCTGTGGCACGAGGCCAAAACAAAAGGCACTGGGCATGCGCTGGTTGCAGATGAACTTACTACCGAACTAGCACCCGAGCGGAGGCTACCGTCGGGGCAAGTCGTCTTCATTTGGGGGTTTAGGGTTTAGAGGAGACAGGAGGAGTAGCGGAACTGACCTGCCACTTGAACGAAGGGGCCGGCTGGGAGTCATAGACGGAGACAGAGCCGTCGACAGCGCCAGCGGCGAGGCGGCGGCCGCAGTGGTTCCAGCCGCAGCACGCCGTCCCGGGACCCAGCTTCGCCACCTGCCGCTCCGTCATTCCGACGCACTTGCCCTCTACTACTGTCGCGGCGGCGGCGAGTGTCTGCCTGAGTTGGCTTGGGCCGCAGGCGGCGTCCCGGGTGTGAGTGCTGAGTCAGCCCAGAAGGCAGAGGAGGTGGATTTTTTTTTTATTTTTAACCATTTTTATCAAGTAAATTTAATATTAATAGGATTTTTTTTATTTTTAACCATTTTTATCAAGTAAATTTAATATTAATTAGATTTTTTTTATTTTTAACCATTTTTATCAAGTAAATTTAATATTAATAGGATTTTTTTTTATTTTTGCATCTAACCCGGGAGCTCATCCACGTCGCCCCCTCGTTCGGGCCGTCCGATCGAGTCCCTGGACAGCTAGGATCGTCCCCCACGCTGCGAACACTTTTTCATAAAAGACCTTTAGTTTTGTTGAAATCAACCCGCGGTCCAGCTAGATACTCATGAATAGTAAATGAGTGCGGTTTTCTTCCTCTAGACCCCTGTATTCTGAAAAAACTTCGTGTGAAGAAGAAGAAATCTTGATTTCCGTGGTTTTTTTACGCTTACCCGCCCGCCTGACTTGTCGGGTACGAAGGTAAGGGGTACCCTAAACCCTTCGATAAATTAACGCTAAACATAGCAACCATTTTTAAGGCAAGGACCAGCCCACTACTCGGTAAGACGCGGCCCATCAATCGAGGGCCCCCTCTACACCAACTGCGGCAACAAGCCACGGGCCGGCTCCACCTCGACGACGGACGAGGGGGCGAGCGAACGACCCCCGGCTCCACCTCGACGACGGACGAGGGGTCGAGCGAACGACCCCCCGGCTCCACCTCGATGACGGACCGAGGGGACGAGCGAACGACCCCCCCCGGCTCCACCTCGACGACGGACGAGGGGTCGAGCGAACAACCCCCCGGCTCCACCTCGATGACGGACCGAGGGGGCGAGCGAACGACCCCCCCGGCTCCACCTCGACAAACGAAGAACGGACGAGGGGTCGAACGATCGACCCCCCAACCTCTACCTCGACCCTTCCGACCCCGTCGACGCCTCGACCTCTACCTCGGCCAGGGGTCGGGCGGACGACCCTCGGACGAGGGGCTCGATTAACCCAACCGCTCCCGGCATGGGTTAAAGTGAACCCACCTAACGACATGGGCGCCCGCGTCCGCTGTCAAATCCGCCAACTCCCCGTCAGGTCCCCGATTCCCGTCAACTGTGCCGCCACTGTCGCCACTACGCGAGTACGGACTCCAACAGTACCCCTCGGAAAGTGAACAGTGCGACCCTCGACGACGACTTCGGGAACACGACAGAGCCACGCAGGTGCTGAAGCCCGGCACTTACAAACTGAAGAACGAGAAGGGCGAGATCTTCACCAACGCGTGGAACATCGAACAGCTACGTCTCTTCTATCCCTGAGGCCCCAGGGCCTTGTACATTTTCGCATTTATGTACAAACTCTCGAATGAATAAAATGTTCTCGAAACACATTTCACGTTCGTTCGTAGCTCGAAGGTAGCCTCGACTTTGCCCGGACAAAGTCGAGCTCCCCTCGGGGGCTGACAGGAGGGCACCCCCCTCCTAAGTCCCCGAAAAACCCGTACGCTTTTTCGAAACTCGACCCTCCCTCTCGATCTTCGCCTTGAGTACGCTTCATAACTAAGTAAAGGCGCCTCGAACTCCCTTAAGGTTGAGGGTGTCGTCGAGCCAGGGACCCACCTACGCCCCAGGGCTACGGTATCCCCGCTCGCCACCCCCCTTCCAGGGATACGAGCGTGCGTCCAACGCTTAGTTCACAGGCGTCGACTCAGGCAAAGAAAAGCAGGGAAAGCTTGAAAAAACAAAATTAACTATGTGCATATCGATCAAAATGCATTATACACAAAAAGCCCTCGGGGGCTTGGCATTGTATCAGTACAAAGGCCTAACTATTACATGGACCTTTTTGTCCAGATATGGCTCGCAGGCCCGGGACTACCCGTCGACACCATCCGAGGGCTGCTCGTCCACCGAGGGGATCACTTCGGGCTCGAAGAGTCTCGCCAGTAGGCCTCCAGGCACCTCTGCGTGATCCATCAACTCCTGGCACTTCGCGTCGTTCTCTTCCTCGGTCAGCTTCGGGTCGGTGGCGAACCCGTCGACAACGAGGTTGAGGTCCACGTCGTAGAGTGAGTTGACGACCGCGAGGGCCCACTTCACGCCCACATGCAGGGCGGCTCGGACGTTCTCCGTCACCCCCCGCGTCATGGAGTAGAAGCGGCGCAACAGGGAGTCCCCTCGAGCATCCCCCTCCACCTCCGGCTCCGGCCTGACCGAGAGGTCGTTGCAGAAGGTGTTGATGGCGGCCGCAAGCATCGCGTTGAGGTTCGCCTCAGTGCCGAGGAGGCCCTGAAGATTGTCCAGGTCCTTGTGGGCGCGGGCGTTCTCCTTCGCGAGCTCTGCCGAAACAAGCAAGCAACAGTCAACACCCAAAAAAGCAGAAAAAGGGTCGAGGTAGGACAGATTCTGCAACACCCTCGAAGCACTCACCTTGGGCCTACACGTCCAAGGTGGAGTAGGCCTGCTCGGTCTCCTCGAGCTGGTGGCGGACGACGACAAGGTCAGAGGACTGATCCTTGACCTTGGCCTCGAGGCCCTCGATGGTTCTGCCTGCGTCATCGAGGGCCCTCCTCTGGTTCATCGCCACCACGCCCAAGGAGGTCGCGCGGGTCCGAGCCTTCTCCTCCGAGGTGGCCAGAGCGTCGCGCTCGCGGGAGACGGCGTCGAGGTCTCCCCGGAGCCCTCGGATGTCTTCCGTCGCCCGGGCTAGCTCTTCCTTCAGCCGGGCAGCCTCCTCCTCCGCCTTGCGCTGGGCCTCGAGGGCAGCATCCCGCTCCAGCCCGACGGTGATGGTCGACTGAACGGTGACGTCGAGCTTCCCTTGCGCCGACGACAAGGCCGCCCAGGCTTCCTTCTGGATGGCCTCGTAGCCGGCCTTCGCATGGGCGACCTTCGACTCGGCATCCTTCTGGACAGCCGTCGTCTCAGCCTTCGCATGGGCGACCTCATCCCTCGCCCTATCTAGCGAGGCGTGGAGGGTCGAGAGTTGTCCCTGTACCCGGAGAATGTACTAGGACTTCTCGTAAGACCTCACCCGCAGCGACTGACGAAGATAAAAACGAAGACCGTCAATAAACGACAACCAGACAATTCAAGTACAATCTAAGGTAGAACAGAACCTACCTCCATTCCCTCGCGTATGTCCGCGGCGGCGACCTCCACAGCGCGACGTACCGAGCGCTCAAACAAGGCCCGATACTCCTCGACGTGTTCCCACCGTCGGAGCTCGGCCTGGTCGTCGAGCGTGAGGAAGAGCCGCTCGGGGTCTCGAGGGTCCACCAACTCGAGGACCTCCTGGCCCCAGGCCACGCTGCGGGCGGCGATCCTCTCCTCGACCGTCCCTGTGATGTCATCGCGCAGGTCCCCCCCTCCTCGATAAGCGGAAAGGGGCGAGGCTTCTCCCGCCTGCCCTCTCCTGTCCTCTGGGCCGCCTCACGAGGATGTCGACGGCCCTGCCAAGCTGTCGCCACCGGTAGAAGAAGATACCGGCCAGTAGAGCGGCACTGCGCGATGAAGGACTCGAAAAAATTAACACCTAGCAAGGCGAACCCACTGCATCTCGAGTGAGTCGAAATGTGACTTACCTCGAGACAGTGGCCCCCCAACCTCAAGGGGAGGCTGAGCCACCTCCGGCTCCACCCGAGGAGCCGCGGTGATGGCCATTTCCGCCGGGTCCACCAGCTCGGCCACCATCTCGTCCACCTGTGCGGGGGTGGACTCCATCAACATCCCGCCCTGCGCTGGCGCGGGCGTTCCCTCGGCCCGCTCGACCGGCCCCCCCACCTCGAGCCCCGGTGTCGTCGAGGGGCCCTCGGGCGCGGCGGCAGTCGTACCCTCGCGCTCGAGCTGGAGTCGAGCCTCCAGCGCAGCTAGGCCCTCGGGCCAACGCCCCGGCGTTGGGTGAGCCGGAGCCTCCCCCTCGTTCACGGGGGCCTGGGGCCCGACCACCTCCACCTCCTCGGCCGCGACCGCCGTCGGCGGAAGCTCCGCGCCTCCCGGGGCGCCAGGTGCGACTTCTTCTGACGGCCGCGCGGGCGCCACGACCGTCGCTTCGGCGGCCACCACCGCCGGCGGGTTCGCCTCCTCCGTTGTCGGAGCAGATGCGGAGGCCCCCTGCGCCTTCCCCCGCGCCATCGCCTCCTGGGCCGTGGCTGCCCATGCCGCCTCGGGGGCAACCGTCGAAGGGGGCGGGGCGGCCGGACCGACCTCGGCGGCTGCTTGGACCGCAGCCCCCGTCTTCAGCTTTTTGGCGGGGGCGAGGGGCATGGCTCCCTGTGGGCGCTTCGACCTAAAAAAGAAGCATGGGTCATTATCGACAAAAAGAAAATACAGATAAACGTCTATGAAAGCGACTTACCCCCTCGGAGCCCGGCGCTTCGGCCCGGTGACCGTAGGGCTGGTCGAGCTCTGGAGCACCACTGCCCGGGGAGCGGGGGTCGAGGCGGCTCTCGGCACCTTCTCCCGGGCAGGGCCCGGCGGCGCCACCGTCGTCTCCTTGCCGGCCCCCACCTGCGCCGACGGGCCCGGCGCCCGTGCGCTCGACGCGGCAGGCTTCGGGGGCTCGCTCGATCGACCCCTCGACAGCGGCGCCACCGTCGTCCCCTTGCCGGCCCCCACCTGCGCCAACTGGCCCGGCGCCCGTGCGCTTGACGCGGCAGGCTTCGGGTGCTCGCTCGATCGACCCCTCGACGGCGGCGCCACCGTCGTCCCCTTGCCGATCCCCACCTGCGCCGGCGGGCCCGGCACCTGTGCGCGCGACGCGGCACGCGTCGGGGGCTCGCTCGGTCGACCCCCCGACGAGGACCACGACGTCTGCGACCGCGTCTGCCGCGGCACGACTTCCTGAGAAGCCACGGGGCGCTCCGCCCATGGCCCAGCTTCGACGGAAGGGGCCGACCTCGAGGTCGACCCCTCCCCTCCACCAGTTGCAATGGCCGCCTGCTCGGGTGCCGTCTCCTCCTCCTCCAAATCGTTCCAGTTTGTCACCTCCTCTTCCTCGTCCTCCTCGTCCTCCTCGTCCTCCTCTTCCGAGGGCGACAACTCCTCCTCGAGGCCCTCCCGCCTCTGGCGGGCCCACCGCTGATTCCTCAGCTCCCTCTCTCGGGCCCTCTTGGACGTCTTCTCCTTGGATTTGTCCTTGTCGTCCTTCTGCTTCTCCGCGCGGAGGCGATTCGCCTCCTTCGTGGTCCGGCCCTCCTTCATCGGCGGAGGCGAGGGTTTGTAGGACACATTCCCCTGCGGAACGCAAGGCAGTTAGAGCACGGGCGGAGAGGACAGAAGGGACGAGAGTGAGGACTCTAACCGGAGGAAAGGACCTTACCAGCTCAAAGAAGCCCTCGTCCGGCTTCATGGGGATCTTCGCGATGTTCTTGGGGTCGAACGACCCCGCGAAGAAACGGCGGACGCGGCTGACCACCCTGTCCGGGGCCAGTTCTTCCTCGACGAGGCGACAGCCCGAGAGATCGACCCCTGGACCCATCTCGTCGATGCGGAGGGGTCGAGCCATCAGTGGCACGACCCGCCGACGGTGGAACGCCGACGCGACGATCTCCGCGGTAAGCCCCGCCTCCTTCAGACGCTTGAGCGCGTCCAGTAAGCCGTCGAGGCGGTTTTGCTTGTCCGTCGGGACGCCATACCCCCATCGGTCGGGCTCGGGCGTCGAGTGTCCTCCTGGTGTACGGCGGGAGCAGATCGTCGTCGTTCCTCAGGTAGAACTACCCGGAGTGCCATCCGGAGTGGCTCGAGGACGGCTTCGCCGGAAGCCAACACTTCGTCCACTTGACGGAGATGCTGCAGCACCCGGCCCTGACCCTTCGACAGGTACCAGCAGTGACCGAGGCGTGGAAGATGCTGGCCTTGAAGATATGGAGCCACAACTCCCAGTGGGGCTCGATCCCCAGGTAGCCTTTGCACACCGCGGCGAAGATCGCCGCCTGGCTGACGCCGTTGGGGGTGAGGTGCTGGAGCTCCACGCCGTAATGGTAGAGGAGCGCGCAGAAAGCGGCTGGGTGGGGCCCCCAGTCCCGCCCGGTGGAAGATCTCGAACGACACCACGTACCCCTCCGGCGGGTTGGGCTCGGCGTGGTCCCGCGGCGGAAGCATCCACTCCGGCCTCTCCGCCGTGGTAACTGGCCGGAGAAGACCACTCTCCACCAACCCCGTCAGATGCGAGTGACGGATCGAGGAGGCAGGCCAGTCATCGGCGCCGACGAGCGCGAAATTGGCCATAGGGACGGTGGTTTGCTCGGACTTAGAGGCGGATGGTACGTTCCCTATCTTTCTCTTTCTCTCTCTCACTCGAGTTCCAGCTCGCGGGATGCCTAAGGCAGAGGCGGAGAGAAGAAGGCAAGGAAGACGAAGGCAAGGAGGCGGGGAAGGCAAGTGCGCGGAAAGAGCACCCGACTCCACACCTTCGCTACTTATACGCGGGAGGCCAACGGACGGATCCGGCAAACAGGCAAGGGAATCTCCGCATTTAATTCGCCTGTACTCCCTCCTCGTATTCCCTTCAGGATAAGGCGTCCCGTCCCATCATCGGGCTCCGCGCCGCACTCCGCCCTGCAACCGCCACTGTGCGCCGAACGGACATCGCCTAAAAAGGCGCGCGGTTGGGAACGTCGTCTTCGAGGGTAAGGAATCTTGAGGCAGCAAGAGCTGGCCCTCGAAAGAGGGTTCGACAGCTACCCTCGAGTACCCGAGGCCAGAAATGACCTCGGGTTAGGACCTCGGTCCACCCCCAAAATCTCGAGGGGACAAAGGCCGGCCTACGAACGGGCTCGATAGCCCCCCTCGAGTACCCGAGGCCTGACGGGGCCTCGGGTCGCCAACTGCAGTTCGTTCCATGGCCTCGAAGGGGTAAAGGCTGGCCTGTCCGGGGGTTCGACAGCCTCCCTCGAGGGCTCCGGCACAGGTATGTCCCCAAGTTCAATACAACAACCACCTGCTTCTCCCCTCGGCGGTCCACAAGGTCGGACTCCTCCTGAGGATAGCGTCGGATGACAAACCATCCGTCAAATCTTGAGGGAGCGAAGGCTGGCCCTTACATAGGGTTCGACAGCCGCCCTCGAGTACCTGAGGTCAGGAAGGACCCATGGTTAACAGACTCCGGTCCACCCCCAAATCTTGAGGGAGCGAAGGCTGGCTCCACGAACGGAGTTCGACAACCGCCCTCGAGTACATGAGTCAGGGATGTCCCGGTAGCTGGAGAACGAACTCTCGAGGCTCCCTGGGACATATCCGAGGCATACCTAGGAACACCTAAGGATCCCTACGCTGGGAGGCATCGAGCCACCAACTTCTATCGAATGGGGTTGGCACCTTGGTGATCCACATGGTCGTGCTTAGTAAGCCGCACGGCTTGCTTAACAATGAGAACGCCTCCGGGCCACTAGTCGACCCCTATCGAACGGGGTACGAGTTCTCACTCGGATTTTTACCCGCATAGGGCACCATTTCTAATAGACTCATGCCCGAGAACAGCTCGCCGAGGACTTCGGGCTCGTCCTAACGAGGATAGCACGATGCTCTTCACCCCACAATCCGAACGAAAGGATTCGTGGGAAGGACGCTATGAGGTAGTGAAGGCCTAGCCATTCGAGGGCTCGAGGGCCCGACTACGCACGGCACCCCTCGACGAAAGAGGGTCGAAAAACTCGTAACCTGGCAGGCAGAGATGACCTCTCGGGCGGGGCGCTCTGACTTCAGTGGTGCTCGAGGGAGCGAAGGCTGGCCCTCGATAGGGTTCGACAGCCGCCCTCGAACACTTCTCTTTTCAGGGAAAGGAATGGAACCGACCCGTCGACAGGGTGCACGTCTCCAGGTATCCTTAAAAGACCCCTCTATACAACGTATTTTAGCCCCCAGAGGAGTTCTAAATCACTCCTCTGGGACCTCGGGGGCTACCCCCGCGGGGTGCGCTCGCACGCACCCCACGGAGAATCGGACTTCTCACTAACCCTGCAGGCCAAGGACAAAACCTCCGGGTAATCCTTACTCCCTCCGAGAAACGCGTATCATAACCCCCAGAGGAGTTCTAAATCACTCCTCTGGGGCCTCGGGGGCTACTGTCGGGTACGAAGGTAAGGGGTACCCTAAACCCTTCGATAAATTAACGCTAAACATAGCAACCATTTTTAAGGCAAGGACCAGCCCACTACTCGGTAAGACGCGGCCCATCAATCGAGGGCCCCCTGTACACCAACTGCGGCAACAAGCCACGGGCCGGCTCCACCTCGACGACGGACGAGGGGGCGAGCGAACGACCCCCGGCTCCACCTCGATGACGGACGAGGGGGCGAGTGAACGACCCCTGGGTCCACCTTGACGATGGATGAGGGGTCGAGCGAACGACCCCCCGGCTCCACCTCGATGACGGACCGAGGGGGTGAGCGAACGACCCCCCCGGCTCCACCTCGACAAACGAAGAATGGACGAGGGGTCGAACGATCAACCCCCCAACCTCTACCTCGACCCTTCCGACCCCATCGACGCCTCGACCTCTACCTCGGCCAGGGGTCGGGCGGACGACCCTCGGACGAGGGGCTCGATTAACCCAACTGCTCCCGGCATGGGTTAAAGTGAACCCACCTAACGACATGGGCGCCCGCGTCCGCTGTCAAATCCGCCAACTCCCCGTCAGGTCCTCGATTCCTGTCAACTGTGCCGCCACTGTCGCCACTACGCGAGTACGAACTCCAAGAGTACCCCTCGGAAAGTGAACAGTGCGACCCTCGACGACGACTTCGGGAACGCGACAGAGCCACGCAGGGCTCGACCCCCTCCCTCGACCGGGGGGCTCGACCCCTCTCTCTTCAACAACTCCGGTACAGAAGCCGTCCCATCCGCCCCGTCCCGCTTCGGCCGTGGGACTCGTGCCCGCCTGCGGACACTGCACTGCGACGACTTCTACTGCCGCCACGACCGGGGACGCCAGAAGGATGAGAAGGCCATGCCGCCACAGTACTCAACATCTCTCCGCCAACACTGAGCCGCGGATACGCTACCCATACTGCTACTGTTAGGACCCTGTACCCTCGGGCCTCCCCTTGGTCTATTAAAGGGGACGCCGAGGTAGAGTATAGGGGGACTTCTTGGGACTCTTTAGGTCGGACGATCGGACTTTCGTTCCCAGGGACCCTAGTTCAGACTCTGACGATCGGGTGGCCGACTCCGTGTAGCACAGCTTGTACCCCCCCTGTACGAGCACGCTTTGGGTGCGAGATAATACAAGTCATCCTCCCCCCGCTGGACGTAGGGCCTTCTTTGCCCGAACCAGGATAAACCTTGTGTCCATCTAGCATCACGTCTGAGAGAGGGAGCACGCGATATACAAATTTACTCGTTGGTGGTCTTGACCCCCGGGTCATAACACCGACATGACTATTTTTCAATACTTGTTCCAACAACACTTGGTTGCAACGCAATCAAGGCAGAAAAGCTACGTAGATAAGCGGAGAAGACTGCTTGAGTTTGCAGTTGGGGACTATGTTTACCTCAAGGTCAGTCCTATGAAGAGGGTAAAGCGTTTTGGGAGCAAAAAAGTTATCTCCTCGTTAAGTTGTTCCTTATGAGATCAGATCAATTAAAATGAATTCCATCCAAAGTAGATTCTCTAACTTCTATTTACCTTAACCGCCTTCTCCTCATCTTGCTTTCAGCTTTCACGACTTCTCATTATAATCCAGACAAGTGAATATATCCTCCCTTCAGCTTCTCCTTCCCCCACCTTTCTGAAAATATCTCGCTTCCTCCTACTCCTCGCTCTCTCTCTATCCCCTTCATCCCAACTGCCGTCGCTCCCCTAAATTGTTGACGCCGTCTGATTTGCTAATCAACGGTCTAGATCAATTAAAATGAATTCCATCCAAAGCAGCTTAACTAACTTCTATTTACCTTAACCGCCTTCTCCTCATCTTGCTTTCAGCTTTCACGACTTCTCATTATAATCCAGACAAGTGAATATATCCTCCCTTTAGAGTTAGCATGCCCGCGCCAGGGGGCATGGCGCGGCAGAGGTGCTGACTCAGCATGCCCCAGCACGGGCATGCTAACTCTAAAGGGAGGATATATTCACGTGGCGGTTCTGCCGCGCCATGGATCTTTGCATGGCAGGCCACCGCGCGGGCTCACAGTTCACTCTCTCACTGTGTGTCTCGCCCCCTCTCTCAGCCCATGCGCCCCCGTCGACCCTCCCCCGCACCGGCGGCCCTCCCCCGCGATGTGGCCCACTCCCACGGCGCGGCGGCCCTCCCCCGTGGCGCGGCGGCCCCCCGTGCCGGCGGACCTCCCCCGCGCGCCGGCGGCCCTCCCCCGAGTCGGCAGCCCCCTACCGGCTCCCACTCTCCTCGTCCCGTCCCGGCTGCTCCTTGTGTTAAGGTTTTTTTGTTCTTAATATTAGATTTAGTTAACTAGTTACTATATAATTAATAGGTTTAATAGTTAGAATGTGAACTTTAGTTAAGTACTTAGTTAGTAGTTAGGGTTTAGAGTTTATTTAGTTACTTAGTTAGACATGATATTATTGTTAGGGTTTAGGGTTTTATTTAGTTGTTTAGGCCATTAGTAGTTACGATTGCTACCGATTTGATGAAGTTTAGTGAAATCCCTTTGTAGATGGATTGTTATGTGCGGGTTTGTTATGGAGGAAGTGTTAGGAGAGAAGATGGAATGTTCGAAGATATGGAAGAAGAATTTGAATGGTTTGGTGGACCTCCTAGCTTCAACGACCTTTGTGTTCGTTTGGATGTAAAGTTTAGTGGTGATTTCACACTAAAGGGGAGGTGTGATATCGGAAAGTCCAGGGCACGCTATGCCGTTATGCCTTTGCGTGACTCTGTTGACTGGTCCCGTTACAATCGGGTGCTTGAAGGTTCGAATGCGCCCATGGCTGAGGTTGTGGTGGAGAACGGGTACATGAAGCATAGTTTTCATGAAGGCCCTTCCAATGCCAGTGTCGGGCACAATGATGAAGATGAAGAGTTGTGGGTGGATGGGGAACAAACTCAGTGTGACATGGACTTGGATGGTCAGGTGACTCAGGAGCATCCATTAGGACACATGAACAATGAATTTGCTGCCAACGAGTTTGAGGAAGAAGAAGAGGAGCAGAATGAGGATGAAGGGATTGGTGATGCAGTTAGCACTGCTTCAGAAGATTCTGATGACGGAGATGAAGGTACGGATGTTATTCCCCCACCGGTTCAAGCCATGAATACGCCTGTTCATGTCATGCCAGCACCGACACATGTCATGTCATTCTCTGTACCAACTGAGGTTCTTCATGCGGCGCTAGCTCAGGGAAGCTTAGTCACAAAGCCACGAGAGGGTGGTACCTCCTATGATCCATGGGGAAGAATTATCGAAACACAGCAGCACGTTGCACCACCACCATACACAGAGCCGGAGCTAGAGCAACTGAGGGGCATGGACATTCCTTTTAGTGGTGTTCCAAACTATAGGGATGTGAGCATGACTCATATGGTTGTGTGACACGGGGCTTTCGATGTGTAGGAGATCTATATATGACCCGGAGGAAGCAATACTTAGCAAGGGGATGACATTTAACACAATGGCAGAGATGAAGTTGTTTCTTGAGGATTATGTTGTTTACCACCATAGGTCGTACACTGTGACTCATTCGGACCAGGAGTTGAGGTACCATGTCGTATGCAAGCTTGGTTGTCTATGGAAGTTAAATGCAAGGCGAAGACGAGTGATGGCAAGTGGAAGATAACTAAAATTGTTCAACCCCCACTTGTGTTTCTAATAGAAACGATCCAAATCATCAGCAACTCACTGCACGATACCTTGCCCGTCGTATATTGACGCTTGTTGATGATAACAATGACATTTTAGTGTCTTCTTTACAAAAATCCATATTCGGATTTGTTCATTATAATGTCAAGTATGGCAAGGTTTGGCGTGCTAAGCAAATTGCTCTTGCTCTTCGATGGGGAAGTTGACACGAAGCATACAATAGAGTACCCAGAATATTATGTGCAATAAGTCACTACAACTCGGGAATGAGATGATTTATACACACGAGAGGTATGAGTTTACGTAACTCGGGAAAGCATGTACTACTTTGTGTTTTCTGGTTCTTTGCACAGACGTAGCATGCATGTTAATTTTGTCGGTCAGTGGTAGCTATTGATGGCACTTTTCTAACCGGGAAGTACAAGGGCACACTAATGATGGCTGCTGGTGTTGATCCTGAGAACCAGATAGTACCCATCACTTTTGATTTGGCGGAGGGAGTGAACAATGAATCGTGGTCCTGGTTTATGCGACTACTTCGACTTCATGTTCTAGGTATACAACGTGCTGTATGTGTGGTTTCCGATCGTCATGCAGGGATCCTTAATGTAGTAGCTGAACATATGGATGGCTTCCCTCCCATAGTGCATAGATGGTGTGTGCGTCATTTTGCAGCTAATTACTGGCACCGACAGAGAGACAAGGAGGTATGTGCTAAGGTAAAGGCACTATGTTATGCACGCACAGAGTACATGTTCAAAGAGACAAAGAGAGAATTAGACAAAATGACAAATGAAGCTGGTAAGGCATGGCTAGAGTCATAGATGGAAGATAAGGCAAAGTGGGCGTTAGCATATGATGAGGGGGGGGGGGGTTCAGGTATGTCATTATGACCACAAACGCATCAGAGTCCTTCAACAATGTATTCAGGGGAGTTCGGTCATTGCCTGTATCAGGCATTGTTGAGCACTCTTTTCTCAAGTGCAACGAATACTCTGTGCTGAGGTGGCAGATTGGACAGAGGAATGAAGAAAATCTTGGTATGTGGGGAAAGGTAGCCACATAACATTTAGAGGAAGCAAAGAAATGGGACAAGGAAAGTTCGACGGTGGAATATGGACATGCAGGTAGTATCTACAGTGTACGATCGAAGGGTGTCACAACAGTTGGCGGTGAACAATATGGTGGACGAAACTATCGAGTCGATCTTTAGAAAGTTGAGTGCACCTGCAACGTACCTCAGATAATGCATGCACCCTGTTGTCATATGATCACCGCTTGCCAGGTTCGTGGATATAATTACGAGCACCTACCATACATGTCACCCTTGTATCTACGGGCGAATACCCTTCGTATCTGGGAGAGTAGCTCCGAGCCTTACTTAGACCCGTCACAGTGGCCACCTTATCATGGTGTTGAGTACGCTCCTCATCCAGAGCTGAAGAAGGTAGGGAAGGGTAGGAGGAAGAAGAAGTGACTGAAGGGTGACATGGACGCTATGAGAGGATACGGGGATGATATGTATGGAGGTGACGACTTTGACGAGACTCGTGGTTAGAATCTTTGCCGCATTTGCAAAGAGCCTGGTCACAAGGCTAGCAAACATAGACCTAGAGGATCTAGAGGGCAGCAGGTGCTTACGACAAACTTTGATATGTTTGCATGTCTTAAATTTTAGTTCATATTTACTTCTTATTTAATACCTAATCATTTATGTTCTAACTATCTTTTAATTGATTTGTGACAGGATGACTCCTCCCACACGCACCCATGGTCCCCCTTCTTGAGGTGGAGTACGACAGCGTGCACTGCGGTGCCTACTTGACGGACGCTCAGGTCACAACCGTCAAGGTGCCCCCTCAGGCCATGCACAGATGTCCGTTCACAACGGTGGGACAAGCGTTACACGTCATACATTCTGCGAGCTGGCTTCCTCGAGCTAGTACGTGCTGTGAACCTCGGTCTACCGCCACTGGACCCCACACTACTTATTGCACTTGTAGATAGGTATAAGTCTTTTTGCTTTCACTACTCATGTTCTGTGTCTCATATATATTTATAGCTAATATACCTTTTTACAGGTGGCGGCCAGAGACACATACCTTCCACCTACCTTGCGGCGAGATGACGCTTACGCTAGAGGACGTCAACGCTGTCTTTGCTTTACGGATAGCTGGTCTTCCAGTATCTAGCATCATCGACAACGACACTTGGAGAGACAAGGTGGAACAGTTCTGTGGCATAACGCGACCTTATGACGATGTGTCCAGGAAAAACAAGTAAGCAATTGAACCAATCAATCCAACCACCTGTATGTATATTGCATTTCTTAAATAGTTCTGACCTCAAGTGTTCATCAATTTCAGGAAGACTTCAGGTGTTTCTTCGAGGTGGATCGTAGATCACTTCGATCACCTGCCAGCAGGAGACGCTGGGGAGGTTGTGGAGAGGTATGCCATAGTGTGGCTTTGACACTTTCTTGGGGCTTTCTTGTTCCCAGACTTGTCGGGAAACATCATCTCTTGGATATTCCTAGACATACTGTCATATTCGTGGGAGAACATTGCCATGTACAGCTGGGGCAACGTTGTTCTTGCCTGGACGTATCGCTAGCTTTGTGAAGTCTGTCAGCGCACCGCCAAAAATTCAAACCTTGGAGGTTGCTCTTACCTCCTGCAGATCTGGTGTTGGGAGAGGTTGCCCTTCGGGAGACCAATGAATCACAGACTTCCAATAAGTAGCGCTTTTAGTTACAAGTTTCCATTCCATTGACAGAATAAAGAACTAATTTATGTTTCAAACTGTTGCATCCAGGATTGGCCATGACAAGACACTAGGCCTACTGCTCTATACATTTGGAAGGATGCAGAGGTAGTTACAGGGAAATTGGATCACAGGTACAGGGAGTACACAAACTTGTTGTCCTGACACAACACCAGATTTGTATGATCGAAATGCAACTTGCATTTTTGTTTGAGGTTTCCACAACCACTAGCTAACTACAATTATATTTCAGGTGCATTGGAGAGCTTGGGAAGGAGATAACTTAGTTCAGTATCTTAGTGAGGGTTGTCTAGATGAGAAGGAAGAGTACCGCACGTATTTCCCTCTGATTTTCTTCCACATTGTCGATATGCATCTGCCTATAAGAGTTCGTAGGCAATTTGGAAAGAAGACCAGTTTACCGCCTCCGTTGTACTCTACTAATCAACAGCTGCACGGGTACATTCGATTAATATCATTTGCAATCGTCCCTACTATGCGATAATTTGTACTTACATCAAACTAATATTTGCAGGTACAACCGCCAGAAGAGGTATAGTACCAAGGACTGGCGGGTGAAGCACACTGCCTTCATTGAGTTGTGGACGAACAGGACACTTGTTCCCTTCGATGATGGTGAAGCTCATGACCAGCACACTTTCGACGAGTATTTGAAGTGGCTTCATAGGTCCACGCGTACACATATCAGGCCACCGTACGCGGATGACACTAGTAGTGACGAGAACGACGACGCCATGTTCGAGGATGTGCACGACCAACACACCAAGGAGGAGACGCATGTGTAGAGGGCCCCGCTATAGCGACACATGGTAAGATAGTGAATCGAATATATCTCATATGAATTCGTAAAGTTTCAAGATAACGTTACGATACTAGTGTCACTTCACACTTTCTTGTGCGGGCGAAACAACTGTCGAGGATGTCCAATGAAGCAGCATATACTCTACACGAGGCGAGAGGGCGTGGCCTAGGCATGCTCGAAGCATTTGTGGAGGCTCAAGTTTTCTTTGTTCGAACTAGAAATAATGGCTAACACTGTACAACTTGATCTAACTCTAAGAATTCTATACCTTTTCAGAAGGTCAAGAAGAGTTGCGGGAAGCTAACTCAGAAGCTGAGCTATATGGACACCTCATGGGAGGCACCAGACGACCCGGCTCCGTCACATAGGACACCAGCTACCTCTTCTCAGCCAGTGACTGGTGCCACGTCGGAGGTGTGCACACCCGTCCACGACAGTGCGGGCAAGGGCCCTGCAGCTGCTGATGACGAGGAAGACGAGGACTGCCTAGGAGGATCCCACAGTCAGCAGCAGGATGGCACCGCAGGGTCCTCACAATAGCAGTAGTGGTACCAGAGTGGTACATATCACCAGTTCTTCCAAGACACACCCGCGGGGTCCTCGCACCAACAGTAGTGGGCCCAGGACACCCACGCGGGGTTCTCACACCAGCAGCAGCAGTGGTCCTAGGATACCCCGGGGGGGTCCTCGTACACCCAACTCGACGATGCATCGGGGTACCGCGTCTATGAGCACGGATGGGCTCCTTTGCCAGAGCAGGAGGAGATCCTAATGTCCTAGCTAGGTGGTGCCCCACTTGGTACCCAAACGGACTCAGAGGTAATTCAAGTTTGCAAATAAGTCCATACATAGTCTTGTTGTAAAGAAAATATATAATAATTCACTAACTGTGCTTTAAATTGCAGGGACCAAGCCGTCAGCAGCGCAATCACAGGCGAGACAGCTCTGACGTTGGATATAGTGGCAACGTCATGGACACGAACCCTAGGAGACGGAGGCGGCAGATGGATCCGTACACTCTAGGAGAGTAGACTATGAGGCATTGGCATGGACTTAGGAGATGTAGCACTTATGTCGTTATGTTAGACTCATGCATTGTGTAATTCATAACTTATGCACTTCTATCGTTATGTTTATCTTAGTCAAAACAAGGAGTTGTGAACATTTATGTATCATTATTTGAATCAATGAGTTAGCTTCTGCTCCATGAACTTATTCAGTGATAGTTAAAGCGTCATGGATTTATGTATCATAACATGTATGTGGACTTATTCGAATCAAAACTAGTCGCAATCTGCTTATCAGACTGCCAACACTGTTTCTGGGCTCCCAGACTTGCCACACCATGGCCCCTGGCGCGTCAAGCCTGCCACGCCATGGGTCACGACGCGGCAGGCTTGACGCGCCAGGGTCCATGGCGCGGCAAACCTGAGAGCCCAGAAACTATGTTGGCAGTGCAAAACTCTTTTAACAGTGCAAGACATTTGTTTTATTTTCAAATTATTTAGAACCCTGTTAGTTACTTGTTCTCACATGTCATTTCAATGTTTTCTCATTTGTACGGTTTAGTTTACCTAAGGCGTGTTAGGTTTAGCAAAAGAAATATGTACTACTGTTTAGTACATATTCTCACATGCCAGTTCATTGTACTGTGTGAGTTGAAATTTATAATGCACTACTTCGTTAAAAAAGAGCATTTGTCTAAATAGAATAGTACGTGATGATAAGGAAGATACCAAAGTATGTTACAACATAATTAAAAGTTTAGAGCGATTAAAATAGCCACAATGGACGATATTGTTCATTCCACAAACCACTGTTCGTCTACACGGTCGTGTAGCCCGTGTACACACCGTGTAAACGCTACACAGTGGTACACCATTTTCGTTTAATCAACCATTTTGACCGTTTAAATATCGTTTTGCCCGTTTAAAACCCCGTTTTTCCGAATAATGGGCTAAACAGAAGGTGACCGACTGTTTACTGTTTACCGTTTAGCGTTTAGGACACAAACATGCAACTACTGAGTGCAACGAGGCCACTTTCCCTTCCTCAGAGCATCAGGATTATCCTTCATAGCTGCTTTCGCACGGCGGGCACACTCAAGCTTCTTATCCCTCTCCTCCCTATAAGCTGCACCGCTTCTCTTTTCCTCCTCTTTCTTGTGCTTCTTCTCAACTGCTTCCTCTTTCAGTATCTTCTCATAGGCCACTTGACGCTTCGCCTCCCAGACCTTCATACCTTACAGAAGACGTTTGTCGGACTCCTTGATCTCAGTGTCGATCCACTGCTCAAAGTCACATAGCGGTGGAGGGTTCTGTAATACATGCAAACATTAGGGTACATAGAAATTAAAGTAATATTTCATATGATAAAAGTTGATGGCTATATAAGATATAATTCTCACCATTAAGTTAGTACAACGCTGTTCAACCGTAGGCTGAAAGGCAAAATTAGTACACATCCAATACCGCTGCCTATAGGTTTGCTCGTCCTTGGAAATCTCAACCTTGCAAGGATCACTGTAAAAGCACATGGGAACCGGAACACGAGTAGGCAAAGGCTTGGGGTCGAATGCATTTCCATGCAACGGAGCCTTCCTACAATTTAATCAATTTTGGTATAATTACCTCATGAATGGACAACATACTAGTCGTTAAAAATCAATGAATCGAAAGAAATACAACAAATATAGTGAGATTACCTAGGTTTAATACCTCTACCACGTCGTGGCATCCTATACAACAATTCAAAAATTATTCAAACCATAACTATTAACATTGCTAGGTTAACAAAATGCAAATCATATATAACAAATCAATTCGAAAAAACAATAGAGAAGAGATAGGATACCTTGCTCTTGAAGTTGAATGGATCAAATCAAAATTTTATGGTTTAATTAAGTGATTCGAAAAATTGGGCAAAGAGAAGAAAAACCCGAGAGAGAGGAGAGGAGCAAAGGGAGAGTGAGCCAGCGTCTGGAAGAAGGCCGGGCGGTGGGCATGTATATCACCTTGACGCGCCAAGATCCGTGGCGCATGACTGCGGCGCCAAGATCCGTGGCGCGTCACTGCCGTGCCATACATGGCGGCGTGACAGACTAGGCCACGTCAGCGCGGTGAGTTAGGATGCCCGCGCCGGGGCATGCTGAGTCAGCAACTCTGCCGCGCCGCCATACATGGTGCGGCAGCGTGATTTCGCCTCGCCATGCACCCCTGGCGCTGCCAAAGGGGTTAGATGCAAAAATAAAAAAAATCATGTTAATATTAAATTTACTTAATAAAAATGGTTAAAAATATATAAAAAACCCGAGGAGGTAGGAACGCCGGGACTGTTTTTTTTTGCCGGGCCGGAACTGGTTTTTTTGGGGCTGCCCGCCCAAGCAATAGAGTAACATAGCAAAATGAAATATTTTAAGCTAGGCTCGGGCCTTGAAAAAAATTATGGACAGACTGAGGCCATATTTGTCGATGAAATATGCGTCGCAGTCTACCTAGGGGGTACCCTACGGTAGTAGATTGTAGACGGAGGTGTGGCGACGACGATCAAGCGTAACACAGAGAGCGTAGACACGATAATTTATACAGGTTCAGGGCGGCAAATCGCCGTAATACCCTACGTCTTGTGCTCTGGTGGTTGGATTGGTATAAGTATTGGGTTACACGAGGTGTAGATGAGATCTAAGGGATTGTGAGAGAGATGTTTTCGAGGGGGTCCCTGCTCGCCTTATATAGCCCGGGAGCAGAGTTATAGTTTCCATATCCTAATAGATTACAATCGGTCCCTTAAGGCAAGGGATCCGAGGCTATCAACAAGGATCTTCCTTGGTGAACAAGGCTTCTTTGAAGTCCTTGGCGAGCACGACGGGCTGGTCGCATGCCGCAAGGCGTCGCGGGCTGGGCCGTCTTCTAGTGGGTAAGCCCATAAGGTCCCTGGGAATATGCCGAGGTAATATCCCCATCAAGTCCCCGAGCACGTTGCATTCTTCTAGCGAGCCCGCAGTGTTGTCCTTGGAGGTGTACAACTGGTCGACATTATGCAGAGTCGCCGTTGCAAGGTCCCGGCCAGTTTGGCTGGTCGCGATATTGCTCGGTGAAGTCTCCCGACCAGGTTGGGCTGGTCAAGAGCGTCGTAGTTTGATGTGCGAGCTGGTCGCCTCGTCGGATGCTGCGACTGCTTGTCGGGAGGATGTGACGTGCTGAAGAAGAAAAAAACTTTTGAAAGGCCCTTCCCTGGTGAAGTGTACCCATTTAGACTCTACAAAAACAAAAACAATAGTGCTTTGTCCAGAAGAAAACTAGTACATTCACCGCGAGGTGAAGTGTACCCACTTAGTCCCGAGCTTGGTAGAAAGTGAAGTATGCACGTGGTGTCAAACTTTATAAAAGATAAAGGATGGGTGAACAAGCGTAAATAATGAGTAAAGCATGAGTTTTGTAAAAAACGACTGCGAATATCCGCAGTCCCCGAGCATGATGTAAGAAACTAGGAGGTTCTTGTATCAGGATAAAAAAAAATTAAATATGAGATTGATAAGAAACGACTGCGAATACCCGTAGTCTCCGAGCCTAATGTAAGGAGCCTAGGAGGTGCTTGCATCGGGGTCATATTGTTTGATTTGCAGTCCCCGGGCGTTAGTACCCGGACGTTGTCCTGCTTCGCGCCGCCCTTCTCTGTCATGGCCGCAGTCCCCGAGCCTTGCTCGGTGTGATGTTGGACGAAGTCCCCAAGCCTGGTCGGGAATGCGACTAGACAGTCGAATCATGGTTGTTGTCGACGGAGTCCCCGAGCATCCTTGTTGACGATCAATTTTGTGTTGCTTGCCGACCAGACTACTGTAGCCATGTTATTGTAGTTGTAGAAAAGATATTATAGCAAGGTTGCACATACAGTCCCGAGACTATAGCGTTAGTGGTATTTCAGTACACAATTTGCCATAAATTGTGAAGATTAATTGGAAGTAAATATATAAGGAAAACGAAAAGGAAGTAAATGGGCCGAATTAACCGCGCAATCGGCGGCCCAAGTCGCGGCGCGGAAGGTGGGCGTGGCAGTTCCTTATTTGATCGTTGTGGTTTCCCAAAAACCCTGGAAGGGGAAGCGTCATGCCTCTTGGTATAAAGGGCAGGCTTAGCGGTGGCGGTGGTTTCTATTCCGCTATTGTAGCAAAAAAACTCTTCATCTTTCGACATAACATTCCCAGCATTTTCCCCGTCATTTCTTAGATTCGCCCTCCGTTGTGGTGCTTGATTGCTCTGTTCGCCAGTGATGGCGCCGAAGAAGGGAAATGTTGTGAAGCTATCCGCAGCAGCTGGCACGAGGTTGTCGTCGGCAGCTAGGGGGGCTTCTGCATTGCCATCCCCAAATGTTAGGGTTGAGGATCTGGTGGTGCCGCATTGGGCGGAGCATTGGACTCGGAGCACCTTGAAGGAAGATGATATTAATGCTCTCGTTTTTGGTGGTCTACTCCCGGATAAGGAGGTCGGCGGATGGCGACCGACGTTTGGCGAGGTATTTCTGACGCCGAATACAAGTGAGCTTGTGGTGTTCGAGCCTTTCTTCCGGTGTGGTTTCAGGGTTCCGGTCCATCCTTTCCTTCGTGGTCTTTTACGGTATTATGATATCTCGCTCTGCAACCTGAATCCAAACTCGATCGTGCACATTGCGATATTTATCCACATGTGCGAGGCGTTTATTGGGATTTATCCTCATTTTGATTTGTTCCGATACTTCTTTCGTTTGAAGACAAATGGGATTGAGTCATCTGGTGTTGTTAGTTCAGTATACGTCCAGCTTAGGGATGGCATGTCTAGTGAGTACATCTCAATGCCGCTATATTCTAAATTTGTTGGGCACAAGTCGAGATGGTTTTATGTTCATCAGGAAAAGCCCTGCGCACCGTGTGACCCCACGCTGGTGCCCACAATTCTGGAAACGTGGTCGGAGCTGCCGTCCGAGGCTGGTTTGGATACAGTGAAGTTGCTGCTGAAGTTGCTCGATCGCCGTACTCTTGATGACGTGCGGGTAGCGTGTAATTTTATCGCCAGGCGATGTCAGCCTTGTAAAGATAGGGAGCATTCAGCTTTCAAATATACCGGTAAATGTGATAGTACTCGGGAGGCGCCTGAAATTATCGAGGCAGCTGTTGCTAACAAGCGTTTGAATTATATCTTTGATCTTTCGAAACGTTCTTCGCTGCGCCGTCCGAGGGAGGCCTTTTCTCATCGTCGCCCTCCTCCTCAGGTTCAGTTGTCTGCAGATTTGTCTTGCGTTGTTCTGTTTGGCGTTCATCATTTTTACATTCGTTCTTGGTTGTGTAGATTCATGGTGAAGACCGCGCCTCTTATTTCGCCCTGTTGCCGACCCCTGGTGTGTTGCTAGAGTTTTGTACGCCTCCGACGGGTGGTGATACTACGGAGCCAAGTGGTTCCGGTCATTCTAGTGAATTTCCACCTCTACCAACCCGGGGGTGTGATGCTTTATCTGAGGATGAAGACGTCCCGCTCGACGCGTACTCCGAAATGAGGACCTCAGGGATGGCCGACTCTTCGAAGTCGCCTAAGGTGGTCAGACTCTCCCGTCGAAAGGTGCATGTTAGGTGAGTGTCTTTCTTGATGTGTTGATTATTGATGATTCGTGGTTTATGGTATGGTACCACCTGATGAGGCTGGATCGTTGTGCAGCGTCGCGCCGGAGGCTTTTGACAAAGGTCTGGTCGGAGAGGGACTGCCCAGGGCAGAGACAGTTATTGTCGATCCTGAATCGTTGAGGTCGGAGCCCTGGGCTACGGATCACCCGGGACTGGTCGGTGACTTAGATTCTTCAGGAGATCCTGGGGTTCCTTCTGGTTTTGCGGTGCTTTCTGAAGATGATGATGTGCCACTGACGTTTGGCTCTCATTCGAGGAAGAGGCAAAGGCGAGCTTCTGTTTTTGAAGATGACTTTGTGGAACTACCCCACTCGCGGGAGGGTTTCGTTGATAATGGAGGTTCTGATTGTGATCAGGACGTCTTGGATAAAGTGAAGGTGAGTCGTAGGGTTCCTTTTTCTTTGATCAACTGCAGGCTTAACCACAATTTTACAGGCGTTGTTGAGGACGAGTCGGGAACGCGAGCTTCGGATCCTGTCTTTGGGGGAGTCTTTGGAGGAATCCCATGCGCGGACGCGTGAGCTGGAGAAGGCCCTTTTGGAGAAAGAACGTGACAACTTGAGTCTGGGCGACGAGCTATCAAGGGCGAAGAAATGTTAGCATAATCGTTGCATTGTCCTTGTATTTGGTTCCCGTAATCGTTGCCTTGTCCTTGTGTTTATGTTCTTTGACGTTTGTAGAACTAGATGCCGAAGATGTTGCCGAGTGTAGCCGGTTTTGGAGCCTGGTTGAGGAGGTCGGGCCGGTGATGGTCTGCGTGGACAATGTTGCTTTCATCTCCTCTCCTCCGTCGGACGAGGCTATTGCTAATGTTTTGTCGAGGGCGCGAGGATTCTATGGACGCTTCAATTTGTTTGCGTTGTTGGCAGCACAAGAGATGCTCTCCCATGGGTTTGTGATGTTGCGGTCAGACTACCCACGAGTCAATCTGCAGAGGGTACAGAGTGGTTATACAGTGGGTACTTCGGAGTTGGATGTGGGTCGCTTGGAGGCGGAGGCCGACGCGGTTGCTGGGGATCTGCTTGCTCACATGGAGTTTTTTGCTACGAGGTAGCCGTCATTTGTATATAATACAAGGTTGGTGTGGACTTGTAAGTGAAATGTATCAAAGCTTTGTTTATCCGGGCGGTGAGCTTTTATTTCACTTGTATGTCCTCTCGTGCCAGCTGAGTCGTGAGCCGTAGTGATGAATCATTTGTCCTTGGGTCTCAAATGGTCCAGATCGTAGGACTAGCTCCACTGCACGCGTAGGATACATAAGGACTCCCAAGGAGGCACGTTGCTGGCAACCCGCGGCGCAGAGGGCGAGCAGCTCATGCACGCTTAGGGAGATGCCAGAGATAGGGCCTTTTTTCAAGAGGCTCGATCATGGCGTGACCAGGTCCTGTGGAGACCGTTCCTACAGACGCTGAGCGAAAAGCCATGCTGCTTGTAGAGTCGTCGACCGTACCGTGGTCGTATACAGATTCTGGGCACATAACCTCATGGCTCCCGACCCAAATGATATCGCCTGGCTTCAGGGGAAATATCATTTGGGAGGCCTGTCAATGTAGTCGTAGCGCTTAGGGTAGCTACTTCTATTTGCTATGACTCATTGGCAGACCAGCTTCGGGTGCTTTCTGGTTATGGCCAGGCTGTTTGGAGAAACACCCTGTTGCGTTTTGGAGAGATCGTCGAACACTATGGGAGTGTTTTGGAGAAGTCGTCGAATGTCGTATGCGTTTTGTAGAAGTCGTCGAACGCCGTAGGCATTTTGTAGAAGACATCGAAATGAAGAAGCTATAGGGGCAAAAATGGCGAACTTTTATTGATATAGGCGAGATACATAGTACAAGTATGTCAGGCGTAGAAGCGCCTAAGGTCCTCTATGCTCCATGTGTTAGGTACGTCGATGCCTTCCTGGTCTGCAAGCCGATAAGACCCTGGTCGGGTGACTTCTTTGACGATGTAGGGGCCTTCCCAGTGCGAAGAAAGCTTATGCATGCCTTCGATCTTTAGTTTCCTCTTGACTCTTGAGGACGAGTTCTCCTATGGTGAATGATCTCTAATTGACATTGCGGTTGTAATATCGACGAACGTCTTCTAGGTATTTGGCCATACGTACGCATGAGGTTAGTCTCTGCTCTTCGAGATGATCGATGTCGTCGATTCGAGCCTGGTCGGATGTCTCTTCGTCGTAGTATGCTACCTACGGAGAACCGAAGGCAACGTCGGTTGGCATTACAGCTTCGGAGCTGAACACCATGAAGTATGGGGAGACGCCGGTGTTACGACTTGGCTGGGTACATAGTCCCCAAAGCACCACGGGCAGTTTGTGCAGCTAGCGACCTGCGTTCTTTTCTTCCTCCTGATATAACCTTTTCTTGAGTGCGTCTAGTATCATTCCGTTCACATGTTTGGCATGGTTGTTTGCTCTTGGGTGGGCGACGAAGACGTATTTGACTGGTATTCCTTTGTCCTCGCAGAAATCCTAAAAAAGGTTTCCGGTGAAATTTGATCCCAGGTCGGTGATGATTGAATTTGGTACGCCGAATCGGTGTATGATTTCGTCAATGAAGGCGACTGCGGTCCCAGCCAAGGCATTAGTGATCGGCTTGACCTCGATCCACTTGGAGAACTTGTCGACAACCACGTAGATCCACTTGAAGTTTGTCGGGGCTGGTCGGAAAGGGCCGCGCATATCAAGACCCCAACAAGCAAAGAGCCAGGAGGCTTGTATCATTTGGAGTTCCTGGGCGGGGAGGCGGGTTTGCTTGCGGAAGAATTGGCACCCTTTGTAGGTTCGCACCATTTACTCTGCGTCAGCGATCGCTGTGGGCCAATAGAACCCTGCTTGAAAAGATTTTTGTACCCGTGTTTTTGCGGCAGCATGATTCCCACATGTGCCGGCGTGAATGTCTTGTAGGATCGCCGCGCCATCTTCCTTGGAGACACACTTTTGTAGTGCTTCAAACTTGGAGTTCTTCCTCATCAACGTACCATCGACGAGAACGTACTTGTGAGCTCGACGGGTTAGTCGCTCTGCTTCTATCTCATTTGATGGCACTACATTGTTGGAGAGATAAAGAATAAAATCGTCTCGCTAGTCGAATTGTCGGTTGGTGCTTGCGACGACCAGCATGTTAGCTTGTGGAGGTGGTACATCATCAGGTGGGGCTTCATGTTCATCGACGATTGATGGCTCACGTAGGTCTTGGACGAAAATTCCTGTCGGGATGGGAGACCACTGAAAGGTCCTAGATGGCTAGAGGGGGGGGGGGTGAATATTCTAATAAAAATTCTACAAGTCACTAGTGCAAAAGGTTAGATAACACTTAAGTGAAGCTTTTTGCTCTAGCTCTACTTGGGGTGCAAAGCCACCTATCCAATGCAATTCTAGTTAACTAAGTGCTTGTCAATCAATAGCAAGAACCTAAAGCACTTAGCACAAGATAGCAAGAACAACTACTAAAGAAGCTAACTAGCAAGCTAACTAGACAAGATATGGAAGAAGTAAATACAAGAGAGGAGGTGATTGTTATACCAATGCCTTGTGATGTATGGATGTCAATAGGATGAACAATTCACAATGAATACCAATAAGTAGCCGGGAGACAAGATGAACACAATGATTTTTCTCCCGAGGTTCACTTGGTTGCCACCAAGCTAGTCCCCGTTGTGTCGACTACTCAAGTGGTGATTCGGTGGCTAATAGGCAATGACAAGCCTAGCCCACTAACTCGGGCGCCACAAGAATCCACCCAAATGAGAGTAACTCAATGACACGAGCAATCCACTAGAGTTACCATTTGGCTCTCCGCTGAGGTGGGTACAAGTCCTCTCACAATCACCGAAGTCGGCCCCAAACAATCACCAATTGCGCCGAAGCTTCTCCACAATCACCAAGCCATCTAGGTGTTGGCAAACACCAAGAATAACAAGAAACCACGCGGCGATGACGTTGACCAAGTGCCACTAAGATGCAATGCAATGATCAAAGCACTTGGATCACTCAAACTCTCACAAGTATGCAACAAGAGTGAAGAGAGTGAGTTGGGGGCTATCTCAAGCAAGCACAAGTATGTCAAATGAATGGGAGGTGCAAGAGAGAGCCCTAGGAGCCGACCACAACACTTAAATAACAACCCCAAACCAACTAGCCGTTTTTCTCCTCTTCCACGCTTTTCTGCAGGCATCCAGACGCAGTTTTATAGGGGGTCCGGACCAACGCGTATGCGTCCGGACCCTCCTCTGTTTGAATCCAGCCGTTTGGCGCCTTCTCTACTGCTGACTGTGTGCCTCCGGACGCACAACACAGTAGAGTCCGGACCCGCTTTTATTTGCGTCCGGACCCAACACAGAGCCGGTCCAGAGAGCTCCCTGAGTCTGGACACGGGTCCAGTGTCCTCGGTCCGGACCATGCCTTGCGTCCGGATAAATCCACCAGAGGGGAGTATAGAGAGCACTGAGCTCCGGACGCGCGACCGGAGTCAGCGTCCGGACTCTCTTTAGCGTCCGAACCTCCTGTCCAGAGAGGCCGAGGCTAGGGTATGCAACCGGACGCATGTCCATTGGTCCGAGCAACACTTAGCTTGCGTCCGGTCCTTGCGTATGGAGTCCTTCTGACTTCCAAACTGAGCCTCTGCTTCTTCTCCAAGCTTCCATGTGCTAACACCTTGTGATTCATACCTTTGTTCACCTGTGTTAGCTTTTACAATATATTTCTTGGATTTTAGTTCATGTTTGTGTCACTTAGGTTCATTTTAGATATGCAAGGCAAATGACCTAGTGGCACATGATAACCGCAATCGAAACGAGTTTTCCCTTCTTAATAGTACAACTATCAATCCTAAAGTTGATCACACTCTCTATAGTGTCTTGATCACTAAACCAAAAATGGCCCTATGATATACCTTTGCCTTGGGTCCATTTTGTTTTTCTCTTTCTTCTTTTCCCTAGTCCATGGAGCACTTGATTCATCATGATCATCCATCTAGCTCCATGTACCAAGGTGAACCACCCTATCTTGATCATACACTTAGTTCAAGGGTTAGTCCATAGGTTTCATCAATTAATCAAAACCAAACAAGGTCTTTCAATCTCTCCCTTTTTGGTAATTGATGACAACCTTTCACAAATAAATATATATGATGAAAATTTTCACTTTGGTTGTATTAGCTCCCCCTACATATGTGATATATGAGTTTGGTTCATTTTGATCACATATGCATGAATAGGAATTGTGGGAGAGTAAATGCTACCAAATGAGGCTAAGGTGTGTAGGATGGACCTTTGAAGCGTGATACCAATCGGAGTGCAATATAAACCGTCCTTAGCACCATGAATGCCTAGAAGCCACTTGAAAAGCAACTTGGAAACACTTTGAGAGAACTAGATACCACTTAGAGATGTAAAACTTAAGCATACTAGTTCTTCAAGCACCAAGAAATTGTGTTTCTAGCAATCACCACACAAGCATATCATGAATATAAGTACATATGCAAGCAAGCACTTATGAATGCACAAAGATATGCAACAACTTTATTCATAGGCTTGCTCCCCCTACTTGTGTGCTTTCATTTTCAAAATTTTCAAAAATATTTGTTGTACTACTTACTCTTACTAACTTCTCCCCCTTTGTCATCTATTATCATAAAAGATGTGCTCAAAGGTTTGATTATTGGAGAGAAGCTTAGTTGTGGTTCAATATAGATTACTTGCCCCAAGCTATTTAACTCGGTTTAAACCATGGACAAGCTTGTTCACACATCCTAGAATGGTTATCTTTCCCATGTTGAGCTAAACATTTGAAGTTCATGATCTAGATCAAACTCTAGGATTGCAAGCCCACAAATATGTCATATGCTACCACTAGATCAAGTCAAGCATAGAAGCAATAGTGGTACCATATAAGCATCAAATCATTTGATTTTCATGAATGAGCCTAATGGATTGATGTCTAGATGCACTAACAAGTTTTAATAAGGATGAATGACATGTCAACCAACTTGTACCTTGTATAGCTCGAAGGAGAGGCATGTCATATATGGGGGGTGCATCAACACGTATTTGAGAAGTCAAGAATGTTCAATTCATTCCTTAGCTTGCAAAACCTCTTCTCATCTAATGGCTTGGTGAATATGTCGGCAAGTTGATCATCGGTGCCAACACTTGTGATTTTGATATCACCCTTGAGTTGATGATCCCTTATGAAATGGTGCCTCACATCAATGTGCTTGGTTCTTGAATGTTGAACCGGATTCTTGGTTAGCTTCACTGCACTTTCATTGTTACATAGCAATGGCACTTGCTTGAAATTGATTCCATAGTCATTCAAAGTTGCTTTCATCCAAAGCAATTGAGCACAACAACTACCCGCACTTATGTATTCAGCTTCGGCGGTAGAGAGTGCAACACTATTTTGCTTCTTTGATGACCAAGATACAAGTGACATGCCTAGCAATTGACTTGTGCCTGATGTGCTCTTTCTATCAATCTTGCATCCCGAATAGTCGGAGTCCGAATATCCAATTAGCTCAAAGTTTGACCCCTTGGGATACCACAATCCAACATCTTGTGTATGCTTAAAGTACCTCAATATTCTCTTTGTAGCCTTCAAGTGACTTTCTCTTGGAGAGGCTTGGAATCTTGCACACATGCATACACAAAACATCACATCCGGCCATGAAGCGGTCACATAGAGTAAGCTTCCAATCATAGACCGATACAACTTTTGATCCACCATGTTGCCACTAGCATCACTATCCAAGTGTCCATTAGTGCCCATTGGAGTGCTAATGCCTTTAGATTCTTCTAAGCCAAACTTCTTCATCATATCCTTGATGTACTTGCCTTGACTCACAAAGGTGTCATTCTTCAATTGTTTGATTTGAAGACCAAGGAAGTAGCTAAGTTCACTAATCATTGACATTTCAAACTCATTTGCCATCATCTTGCCAAATTCTTCACAAAATTCTTGATTGGTTGAACCGAATATGATGTCATCAACATAGATTTGGAGCACAAATAGATCTTTGCCAAGCTTCTTGGTGAAGAGAGTAGTATCAACCTTTCCCATAATGAACCCTTTAGATAGAAGGAAGTCCCTAAATCTTTGATACCATGCTCTAGGTGCTTGCTTCAAGCCATATAAAGCCTTCCTCAACTTGTACACATGGTTGGGCTTCTTGTCATCTTCAAATCCTGGAGGTTTCTCAACATATACTAGCTCATTGATGTATCCATTCAGAAAGCACTCTTCACATCTATTTGGTATAGCTTGATGTTGTGTGCATATGCATATGCCAATAGAATCCTTATTGCCTCTAATCTTGCAACCGGTGCATAGGTTTCTCCAAAGTCAAGACCCTCAACTTGAGTGTATCCTTGAGCTACCAATATTGCTTTGTTCCTCACAACTATACCATCTTGATCTTGCTTGCTTCTAAATACCCATCTTGTGCCAATCACATTGTAGTTCTTGGGTCTTTCAACTAGTTCCCAAACTTGGTTCCTAGTGAAATTGTTGAGCTCTTCATGGATAGCATTGACCCAATCAACATCTTGTAAGGCTTCATCAATCTTTTTTGGCTCTATGGATGATACAAAAGAGTAGTGCTCACAAAAGGATGTCAATCTTGATCTTGTTTGAACACCACTTGTAATGTCACCAATTATTTGATCAATGGGGTGATCTCTTGCAATGTTGGTTGGTTGGAGAGGTGGAACTTGATTGCTTGAGCTTGGTTGAGATGAACTAGCAACTTGTTGATCTTGTGCTTGAGAGCTACTAGCTTGCTTAATAGGTGAGTTGAGCACTTGATCTTTGTCATCTTCAATGTCAATCACTTGTCTTGGCCTAATATCACCAATGTCCATGCTCTTCATAGCATTTGCCAATTGAGGACCACTCACATCTTATAGGTTCTCATTCTCAACTTGAGAGCCATTGGTTTCATCAAACTCAACATCATGAACCTCCTCAAGTATACCACTAGCCGAATTCCACACTCTATAGGCTTTGCTTGTGGTTGAGTAACCAAGTAAGAACCCTTCATCACACTTCTTGTCAAACTTCCCAAGTCTTGTGCCTTTCTTCAAGATGTATCATTTGCATCCAAAGACTCTAAAGTATACAATGTTGGGCTTTCTTCCATTCAATAGCTCATATGGAGTCTTTTCCATCAATGGATGACAATACAACCGATTGCTAGAGTAGCAAGCGGTGTTGATAGCTTCGGCCCAAAAGGATTGACTCACATTGTATTCACTAAGCATAGACCTTGCCATATCAATCAATGTTCTATTTTTCCTCTCAACAAGGCCATTTGATTGTGGGGTGTACTTGGCCGAGAGTTGATGCTTGATTCCAAGCTCATCACATAGCTCTTCAACTCTTGTATTCTTGAATTCACTTCCATTGTCACTTCTCACTTTCTTGATAGTTGTTTCAAACTCATTGTGACATCTCTTGACAAAAGATTTGAAGGTTGCAAATGTATCACTCTTGTCATTGAGAAAGAATACCCAAGTATATCTTGTAAGATCATCCACTATGACAAATCCATACTTGTTCCCTCCAATACTTGTGTAAGTTGTTGGTCCAAATAAATCCATGTGCAACAACTCAAATGCTCTACTAGTGCTCATCATGCCCTTCTTTGGATGGGTGCTACCAACTTGTTTGCCGGCTTGACAAGAGCTACAAAGTTTGTCCTTTTCAAATACAACACTTTCAAGCCTCTTACTAAGTCATGTTTGATCAATCTATTCAATTGCTTCATCCCAACATGACCAAGCCTTCTATGCCATAACCAACCCATACTTGACTTAGAGAGCAAACATGTAGACAATTGTGATTCACTAGTATTGAAATCAACTAGGTAGAGGTTCTCATATCTAAATCCTTTGAAGATCAAGTTTGAACCATCTACACTAATGATCTCTACATCATCTATTCCAAATATGCATTTGAATCCAAGATCACACAATTGAGCTACCGATAGCAAATTGAAGTTCAAGCTCTCAACTAGCAAGACATTGGATATGCTCAAGTCATTGGATATTGCAATCTTACCAAGACCCTTGACCTTGCCCTTGCCATTATCACCAAATGTAATACTATCAATGCCATCATTGGTGTTGGAGTTGATTGATTTGAACATTCTAGAATCCCCGGTCATGTGTTGAGTGCACCCACTATCAAGCACCCAATGCCTTCCTCTGGCTTTGTAATTGACCTACAAAACAAATTAGTTTCTTTTAGGTACCCATACTTGTTTGGGTCCTCCAAAGTTAATGACCAAGGATTTTGTCACCCAAATAGCCTTCTTCTTTAGGCCAACAATGTATGTGCCAACATACTTAGCCATGATACCTTTAGCACTTTTGGTAAGCATATAACATGAATCAAAGTGTATAGAGGTGGCTTTAACAAACTTGGTTTGGCTCATGTTAAGTTACAATATTGGTCTACATGCCCTACTTGCTTGCATTTTGTGCAAAACCGGTCATTGCTCCTCACAAAGCTAGACTTAGGAGTTACAAAGGACGACTTACCTTTCTTGGGGGTATAGCCCAAACCCTCTTTGTAATGATAGAATCTTTGACTACCCAAGCACTTTAGCAAGTGGGCATCTCCACCATATGCCTTACCCAAAGCATGAGTGAGTTCATTAACATCATTTTTCAATTTTTCATTTTCAATCACTAGTGTAGCATCATCCTTTGAGATATCACTAGTAAATGTGCAAGTGGAGGTGCTACATTGTGTCTCGGTTGGGGCAACAATGATAGGAGTGAAAAATGATTCATCTAGAATATCACAAGTTACTCCAACATTGCATGATGCAACAACCTTATCCTTGCTTTGATCAAGGAGAGAGGAGTGAGCCTTTTCAAGCTTGTAGTGAGTCCTCTCAAGCTTCTCATGGGCTTCCATTAGCCTCTCATGAGAGCCATTGAGCTCATCAAAGGATTGCTCAAGAGCATTAAACTTCTTGTTCAATTCTTTGCACTCCTTTCTCTTCTTCTCAAAGCACTCATAAGTTTGCTTCATCATATCAACTAGTTCCTCCTTGGAGTACTCCTCATCATCACTACTATCATTATCACTATCACTATCATCATGAGATTGTACCTTAGTTGGCTTAGCCATGAAGCATGATGGAGTGTCAAAGATGGATGGCTTGTTGTTGATAGCAATGCTTGCCAAAGCCTTCTTCTTGGCCTTCTTCCTCTCATCATCACTAGAATCATCATCGGAGGAGTCACTATCATCCCAAGTCACTACATAGGATTCACCCTTCTTCTTCTTGGTGAAGGATAGCTTCTTCTCCTTCTTGTCATGCTTGCTCTTCTTCTCATCATCATCACTATGATTGGGACAATCCGCAATCATGTGACCGGTGCTGTTGCACTTGTAGCATCTCTTCTCATATTCTTTGCCCTTGAAGTTATCTCTTCTCTTTCTAGCACCATAGCCCTTCTTCTTCATGAACTTGCCAAACTTGCACACAAAGAGGGCCATCATCTCATCATCATCACTAGCTTCTTCATCATCACTTGACTCTTGCTTCTTTGCTTTGCCCTTGCTCTTGGATGAAGAAGCCTTGAATGCTAAGCTCTTCTTTTCTTTCATTTCTTCCTTGACCTCTTCTTCTTCACTTTCCTCATTGTATTGCTCTTCGGTCATGATCTCACTAAGTACTTCATTGAGAGTGATCTTGTCCAAACCATCTCTCCTAATTATTTGCCTCAAAGTTTTGTATTTCTTGGGCAAACAACCAAGAAAGCGGTTTGAGAAGTCTTCATCTTTGACCTTCTCACCCAAGCTCTTGAGATCATTGATGATCACTTGGAGCCTATGGAACATCTTCGGGATGGACTCATCATTCTTCATCTTGAAGTGAGATAGCTTGTCCTTGAGCATGTATAGCTTGGCATTCTTTACCGTTGAAGTGCCCTCATAAGTATCTTCTAATCTCTTCCACACTTCACTTTCTTTCTCAAGATCTTTGATTTGTTCAAACACCTTGGAATCAATGCCATTGTAGATGACATTGAGTTCCATGGTGTTGCATTGCCGGTTCTCTTGCTCTCTAGGTGTGGGAGCGGCTTCATCAAGAATGACAAAGTCATGTTCGGTCACACTCCACACCTTCTCATGTATTGAGGCTAGATGCATCTTCCTCTTCCTCTTCCAATAATCAAATGAGGTGCCATCAAACATTTGCGGTTTTCTCCCCACATGGTTGAATGATATTTGAGCCATCACTAACACCGAAGGTTGCTAAGCCTTGATAATAGCGGTGACCACGGCTCTGATACCACTTGAAAGGTCCTAGATGGCTAGAGGGGGGTGAATAGCCTAATAAAAATTATACAAGTCACTAGAGCAAACAGTTAGATAACATTTAAGCGAAGCTTTTTGCTCTAGCTCTACATGGGGTGCAAAGCTACCTATCCAATGCTATTCTAGTTAACTAAGTGCTTGTCAATCAATAGCAAGAACCTAAAGCACTTAGCACAAGATAGCAAGAACAACTACTAAAGAAGCTACTCCCTCCGTTCCAAATTATGAGTCGCTTTGATTTTTTTGGTTCATTCATTTTGCTATGTATCTAGACACATTATTACATCTAGATACATTACAAAATGAATGTACCAAAAAAGTCAAAGCGACTTATAATTTGGAACGGAGGGAGTAACTAGCAAGCTAACTAGACAAGATAAGGAAGAAGTAAATACAAGAGAGGAGGTGATTGTTATACCAATGCCTTGTGATGTATGGATGTCAATAGGATGAACCAATCACAATGAATACCAATAAGTATCCGGGAGACAAGATGAACACAATGATTTTTCTCCCCAGGTTCACTTGGTTGCCACCAAGCTAGTCCCCGTTGTGTCGACTACTCAAGTGGTGATTCGGTGGCTAATAGGCAATGACAAGCCTAGCCCACTAACTCGGGCGCCACAAAAATCCACCCAAATGAGAGTAACTCAATGACACGAGAAATCCACTAGAGTTACCCTTTGGCTCTCCGTTGAGGTGGGTAAAAGTCCTCTCACAATCACCGAAGTCGGCCCCAAACAATCACCAATTGCGCCGAAGCTTCTCCACAATCGCCAAGCCATCTAGGTGTTGGCAAACACCAAGAATAACAAGAAACCACGCGACGATGACGATGACCAAGTGCCACTAAGATGCAATGCAATGATCAAAGCACTTGGATCACTCAAACTCTCACAAGTATGCAACAAGAGTGAAGAGAGTGAGTTGGGGGCTATCTCAAGCAAGCACAAGTATGTCAAATGAATGGGAGGTGCAAGAGAGAGCCCTAGGAGCCGGCCACAACACTTAAATAACAACTCCAAACCAACTAGCCGTTTTGCTCCTCTTCCACGCTTTTCTGCAGGCATCCAGACGCAGTTTGATAGGGGGGTCCGGACCAACGCGTATGCGTCCGGACCCTCCTCTGTTTGAATCCAGCCATTTGGCGCCTTCTCTGCTGCTGACTGTGTGCCTTCGGACGCACAACATAGTAGAGTCCGGACCCGCTTTTATTTGCGTCCGGACCCAACACAGAGCCGGTCCAGAGAGCTCCCTGAGTCTGGACACGCGTCTAGTGTCCTCGGTCCGGACCATGCCTTGCGTCCGGATAAATCCACCAGAGGGGAGTATAGAGAGCGCTGAGCTCCGGACGCACGACCGGAGTCAGCGTCCGGACTCTCTTTACCGTCCGGACCTCCTGTCCAGAGAGGTCGAGGCTAGGGTATGCAACCGAACGCATGTCCATTGGTCCAGACAACACTTAGCTTGCGTCCGGAGTCCTTCTGACTTCCAAACCAAGCCTCTGCTTCTTCTCCAAGCTTCCATTTGCTAACACCTTGTGATTCATACCTTTGTTCACCTGTGTTAGCTTTTACAATATATTTCTTGGATTTTAGTTCATGTTTGTGTCACTTAGGTTCATTTTAGATATGCAAGGCAAATGACCTAGTGGCACATGATAACTGCAATCGAAACGAGTTTTCCCTCTTAATAGTACGTCTATCAATCCTAATGTTGATCACACTCTCTATAGTGTCTTGATCACTAAACCAAAAATGGCCCTATGATATACCTTTGCCTTGGGTCCATTTTGTTTTTCTCTTTCTTCTTTTCCCTAGTCCATGGAGCACTTGATTCATCATGATCATCCATCTAGCTCCATGTACCAAGGTGAACCACCCTATCTTGATCATACACTTAGTTCAAGGGTTAGTCCATAGGTTTCATCAATTAATCAAAACCAAACAAGGTCTTTCAATCTCTCCCTTTTTGGTAATTGATGACAACCTTTCACAAATAAATATATATGATGAAAATTTTCACTTTGGTTGTATTAGCTCCCCCTACATATGTGATATATGAGTTTGGTTCATTTTGATCACATATGCATGAATAGGAATTGTGGGAGAGTAAATGCTACCAAATGAGGCTAAGTGTGTAGGATGGACCTTTGAAGCGTGATACCAATCGGAGTGCAATATAAACCGTCCTTAGCACCATGAATGCCTAGAAGCCACTTGAAAAGCAACTTGGAAACACTTTGAGAGAACTAGATACCAAAAATGGCCCTATGATATACCTTTGCCTTGGGTCCATTTTGTTTTTCTCTTTCTTCATTTCCTTAGTCCATGGAGCACTTGATTCATCATGATCATACATCTAGCTCCATGTACCAAGGTGAACCACCCTATCTTGATCATACACTTAGTTCAAGGGTTAGTCCATAGGTTTCATCAATTAACCAAAACCAAACAAGGTCTTTCAACCGCGATGATCCCAGTTTGGACATTTCATATGCTGCCTGGTTTCGATCACGCGGAACATAGTGGTATTCGATCCCGAAGAACTTTCCTTCTAATTTTCGAATGGCAACATAGTATGCGTTCATCTTCTCGTTGGAGCACTTCCATTCTTTGTTGAGCTGGTTGATCACCAGGCCCGAGTCGCCGTTGATTATGATGCGCTTTATGCCGAGTTCGCTCGAAATGCGGAGCCCGTGTAGTGCCGCCTCGTATTCGGTAGAGTTGTTGGATGCTAGGAATAGTAGTTGCAGGACGTAGCGAAGCTTATCTCCAGACGGCGATAAGAATAGGAGGCTGACGCCAGCTCCATGAATGGATAGTGAGCCGTCGAAGAATAAAGTCCAGTGCTCGGGGGCTTCGGTGTTTACTGGGGCCTGGATGTCGGTCCATTCGGCAATGAAGTCAGCGAGTGCTTGTGACTTGATTGTATGTCGTCCTTGGAAGGCTATGTTGAACTTTCCCAGTTCCACCGCCCATTTGATTATTCGTCCTGTGGCGTCGTTGTTGCGCAAAATGTCGCCTAATAGGAATTCGGTGACGACTGTCACCTTAGTTGGTCATTGGAAATAGTGGCGGAGCTTGCGTGCGGTGATGAGGACCGCGTATAAAAGCTTATGCACGTGAGGATATCTTGTTTTTGACTCGTTCAGTACTTTGCTTGCAAAATAGCATGGCCACTGGACCGGTTATACACGTCCGCTCTCTTCACGTTCGACCATCATGACGGTACTGACGACTCGATTGGTGGCGGCAATGTAAAGCAACATTGGTTCTTCTTCTTTTGGCGCGACAAGGACAATAGGTTCGGTGAGGTATCGCTTGAGGTCGTCGAAAGTGCGATTGGCCTCATCATTCCATTCGAATTTCTGTCCACCATTCAAGAGTTCGAAGAACGGAAGGCCTTTTTCGCCGAGGCGGGAGATGAAGCGGTTTAGGGCGGCCATGCACCCAACGAGTTTCTGTACATCTTTGACGTTAGACGGAGGCCTCATTTGAAGGACTGCGGCGGGTTTTTCCAGATTGGCCCGAATACCGGACCGACTGACGATGTTGTCGATCAGGTTGCGTGATGATGCTCCGAAGATGCATTTCTTTGGGTTTAACTTCCACCTGAACTTGTTGAGGGCCTCGAAGGTTGCCTCTATGTCGGCGATCAATGTCTCTGTGGAGTGCGTTTTTACAACTACGTTGTCTACGTAGGCCTCGACCTTCCCTGGAATGAGTTCTTTCAAGCATTCTTGTATATCGCACTGGTATGTGGCGCCGACGTTTTTAGCCCGAAGGACATTGTTGTGTAGCAGCAGGCGCCGAAAGGAGTTATGAATGATGTTTTGATCTGATCTTCCACCTTCAGCGCTATTTGGTGGTAGCCGGAATAACAATCGAGGAATGAGAGGAGTTCGCATCCAGCGGTGGAGTCGACGACTTCATTGATGCGCGGGAGAGGGAAAGGGTCAGGAGGGCAGTGCTTGTTGAGACTCGTATAGTCAATACACATTCTCCATTCATTGTTCTTTTTTTTACAAGCACCAGATTGGCAAGCCAATCGGGATGATTTACTTCTTTAATGAAGCCTGCAGCTAGGAGCCGGGTTATTTCAGCTTTAATGGCCTCTTTGCGGTCCGGTGCGAACCTTCTAAGCTTCCGAGGAGTCGGCTTGGTCCCTTCTACCATGTTCAGGGAGTGCTCAGCACGGTCGCGGGGAACTCCTGGCATGTCCACCAGTTTCTAGGCAAAGATGTTGATGTTGCGCCACAGGAAGCTGATGAGCGCGCTTTCTTGTCCAGGGTCGAGGTCGACGCCGATCACGACAGTCTTCTCAGGGTCGGCGTCATCTGGGGCCACCGTCTTCATCTCCCTGGATTTCTTTGAGGCACGCGTGGTTGGGGGCTCTGGGATGTCGAAGTCCCCTGCTTGTGGCTTGACCGCATCAGATAGGCAGATTTGGGTGTTGCACTGTTGCTCCCGCCTGGTCGCGTCCCTGATTGTTTTTTGCTCGCATTCGTAGGCGACCTGAAGATCGGAGTGGAGACTAATGACACCTTGAGGTGTTGGTATCTTGAGCACTAAGTAGGTATAGTGCGGTATCTCCATGAGCCTTGACAACGCAGGTCGTTCGAGGATGGTGCCGTATGGAGTATCAAGGTCGGCGATCAAGAAATCGACAGGTTCCTCACAGATTAGGTGGTCGGATTCAAATCGTACTAGGAGGATGATCTGTCCAGAAAGCTTCGACCTTCCGCCGGGGATTATACCATGGAAGGAGAAGTTTGCCGGGCAGATGCTGCTCTCCTGAAACTCAAAATGTTGGCGCGTGCTTGGAAAAATAATGTTGAGAGAGCTGGCTCCGTCGACGAGTATCTTTTCGAAGAAGCTGGTCGAGACAGTTGCGCTGACGACCAGGGGGAAGCGACCAGGGTAGTCGTGTCGTACCCGATGATCGTCTCTGGAGAAATCGATCCGGCGCCTTGTCCAATCTGGAGGAGGGACATGAACGCTACAGCTGTTAATAAAAGCTCGGCGATGCTTACCGTTGCCACTTGGGTGTCCACGGAATATGGGGAAGATGCGCGTGGCCCTTGTAAAGTTGGTGGTTGGAGCTTGTCGCTTTGCTCTGGATGGCCTCCTTGAGGGCAATGCACTCCTGCATGGTTTGTTTCCCTTGTTCGTGAAGAGGGCAGGGGCCGTCGAGGACCTCTTTATGGTTGTTGCTGCGTCGACGCTTTCGCCCGGTGCCATGGCTTGTGGGACGACCGGGTGTCGAACGATGTTGTGGTGCTTCCGGGGTGATCTTCTTTCATGCGGCCAACGTGCGCGGACGGAGTCGGTGATGAGAGGTGTTGATGAGGTCGAGGCACTCGACGAGGTCTTCATCAACCTGGTCGACAACGCTTACAAGATCGTCAGGAGCAATGCGATCTGGAGCGCTTTGAGCCATCTTGGTGGTCGGATCTTTGATTGAAGGAGAGTTCGACGCGAGGAGTCGCACGGGTTGCGCGGTTTCATAGACGGAGACGGTGCCATGGATAGTCCAGTTCATAGATCCGATCTGGAGGGTGGCGCCGCCCACGGGGATGACCATGGATCCGAGAAAGGTAACCGCTTGATGAGCCATGGAGTCGATGCACACACCCCTACCTGGCGCGCCAACTGTCAACGAAATATGCGTCGCAGTCTACCTAGGGGGTACCCTACGGTAGTAGATTGTAGGCGGAGGTGTGGCAACGACGATCAAGCGTAACACAAAGAGCATAGACACGACGATTTATACAGGTTCAGACCGGCAAATCGCCGTAATACCCTACGTCCTGTGCTCTGGTGGCTGGATTGATATGAGTATTGGGTTATATGAGGTGAGAGAGATGTTTTTGAGGGGGTCCCTACTCGCCTTATATAGCCGGGGAGCAGGGTTACAGTTTCCATATCCTAACAGATTACGATTGGTCCCTTAAGGAAAGGGATTTGAGTCTATCTACTAGGATCTTCCTTGGCGAACAAGGCTTCTTTGAAGTTCTTGGTGAGCACGACGGGTTGGTCGCGTGCCGCAAGGCCTTGCGGGCTAGGCCGTCTTCTGGTCGGTAGGCCCATAAGGTCCCTGGGGATATGTCGAGGTAATATCCCCAACAATATTCACTAAGGTTAGTTGTCGGGTTAAAGGGGTTGTTTGGTTGGTAGTCATAGTTTGTCATAACTAACTTTAGATAAGTGTGGCAAAGTATGGCTAGCAAATTGGTTGTCACACTTTGTCATGCCTAAGAGAATCTTATCATACTTTATACTCTATAACATGTGGAGCCCAAAGGAATCATGTCAAGCTATCAACCAAACACTTCCCAACTTGATCAAACTTGCCTAGGGTGAAGTGTCGCAAAGTGTGGCTAGCAACCAAACAACCCCTAAAACCTAGTGGGCTTGCTCAGATCTACACCTTGAATCTGGTGTGATCAGAACCATATTGACTACTGGCCAGTCTCAATGGAGTTTCATCAGAGTTTCATAGGCATTAAATATGTTGATGTGACACTGTATTGATGAAGAGAGATGATTAGAGTTTCATAGGAGTAGAGAGAGTTTCATGGGGACAAAACTCATTGTTTCCAAAACATGGTTGCATTGAAAACTAGGCCATGAAACTCTCATTGGGGTTTTTTCCCATAAAAAAAAGTTTCTCCTCCCACAAAGAGTGCATCTTCAGACTACAAATGATTAGGAAGCAAAGTGTATGGGACTATAAGAGAATTCAATCAAATGTCTAGACTCATGATTTATGAGCAGACTGAAGATGGTAGTGGATCCAACGGTGCAGAACAAAGTAAATTGGTGATCCAATGGCACAAAACACCGTTGGCTCAACCAAAAACCCAAGAGTGTTATATTGTCATTGTCAAATGGTTATTTGACTCGGTGGTAACATTTTAACTATGGGTTGGTGGAAAGACCTTCAATGAAATATCACTATGGTTTGTAGTTTCAATTGACGACAACAAGTCTTTTCACTACCAGTTTATAAGGATTCTCAAACATTATTGATTGGTCCTAGACAAGCACAATCACTGCCGACTCGAACATACCCGACAATGATTGTCTATTCTAACAGTAAAAAAAATACTTCAAAAGGTTAGTTGGACTTATTAAAAAGGTGGGCTTAGTTGTCAAGTTGGCCATACTCAGCTACATCACAACATGTTTGAGCGCATTAGTACCCTAGACCCGCATGTCAGCAAACACGGTAGCTAAGCCAAAGCAGGATGCGGGGCAGTCGTGTTGGGATGATAAGAGGACGGCTCCGTGCACCCAGGAACTGACCCATGGCCCAGTCCAAACGAGAGCATGACATACTGTGATGTAAAATTTGCAATTAGAGTTGTGTATCCTCCATCCGCACCCTTTCCCACCGCCGTCCTAATCCCCACCACAACGTATCCGCTACCATGGAAACTATGTCCATCCTCGTTGTGGTCCGTAATGTACTGAAAACAAGGGAATCAATCAGATTCAATTTCGTATAGACGAGCGAGCATCCCTCGTAGCTACAACAAAAATCAAGGCGAGGACCCATCCTAGAAGACTCAGATTTAGTTTTTAAATCCTAAACTCATGAATTGCAATTTTCAAACAAAGGCCGAGCAAGCGGATATTCATAGAGTGCATAAGTGAGTGTGACCAAGAGCTCGTCCCTCTTGGCCCTACCCGACAACGAGATTGAAGATATCAAAACTAAGATATTATGTACTCCCTGCATTCCAAATTGTAAGTCATTCCAAGAATCTTGGAGAGTCAAAGCATTTTAAGTTTGACCAAAGATTATAGAGAGAAACATAAAGATTTATGACATCAAATAGGTATAGTATGAAAATATGACTAATAAAGAATCTAATGATACTTAGTTGGTATCAAATATTGTTGACACCGTTTTTCAACACGTGTCAAATGAGCTAAGGCTTGATTGGTCAGCGGCCGTTCTCCATCGGTATCGGGAAATCTTGAGCTAATATTGCCGATGGGAGTGTCGCAGGAAGGCCAAGTGTGCTGCCGATGGAAACTGGATGGTCCTTGCCGACAAAGGTTAATTGGTGAAAAACTTAAGCTATGAAGCTGCTGATGCCGATTGCCGATAAGGGGACATTGCCGATTACCGAGAAAGAGGTATTGTCGATTACCGATGACGGGGTATCGCCGATTACCGATGAGAGTGGTTGCCGATTGCTGATGGGAATTGGTGAAGAGTTACCAGTACAAGTGTCCGATCTGGAAATATTACCGATGCCGATAGACATGGGATGCCGATGAGTACAGGGCGACTTAGCATGTGATATCAGCGGAAGACTGGTGGCCGAAGAAGGGAGCTGTGGATTGAAGGGATCTGCCGATGGAAAGTTTCCATCGAAAAGAGACATAAGGAAACTGGTGACTTTGTACCATTATTATTATAGTAGTTTGAGTCCGACTCTTGCATGAGTCGTTTATTTTCCTTTAAAATAGGCGTGTTTATTTTAGGAAAGTAATATTATTGTTTTAGATCCGACTCCTGCGTGAGTCAGTTTCCTTAAAATTAGGAGTTTGTTTTAGGAAGGATAAGTGTCGTGTCTTTGTACAACTCTCCATGCGGGAGTATAAATACGTGCCCGAGGGCTATGGAAAATAATATCAATCCAATATCAAACAAATCAATTTTACTATTATTCTACTTTATCGCAATTTACCCTTTTTGCATTAGTTTTAGCTTATCAACGAGTTCTTCAAGCTTCGACGGGCTGCATCACCCTGATCTCCGTCAAATCCTTGCAAGTTCCGCGTGGGAGTACCTCTGAGCCTTGGCATCCGGGCGCATCGCTGTTGCCTCGTTCAGCTCTGCTCTAGTTATCCTGATCAAGCCTCAATCCCAGCATCCGGGCGCATCGCCGTTGTCTGGATTGGATCTTGTTCTAGTTATCTTTGATCAATCTGAGCTTTGACATTTGGGCGCATCGCTGTTGTCTTGTTCAGTTTTGTTCTAGTTATCGTCCTTATCGATTAACTGGTCAAATCGACTGGCACGCCTCCGGAATACCGAGCTTTGGGTAATAGCCCGAGGTGTTCGCAGATCCTGACGCTTTTTGTGTCAACACCTCTTTTGGCACGGCCAGTGGGACACGATTGTATAAATTGTATATCTATCATGACTAATCCAAGGAGCGTCATTGAAGTCTTCACAGCAGATCTGACAGATCGTCAGAAGCAGGCTATGGAGCAAGCAATGGAGGAGTACAAGCGGTTGTATCTCAAATCCTTCAGCCTAAACGGGATCGGTGAAGCAGTACAGAGGCAAGATCCGCCGTCGCCACGGCAGACCACTTCCTACGCCGATCCTGGTAAAGTACAAGAGACGGTTAATTATGCATTAAATAATGTAGTAATTAGCCAATCCAATGTGCTGTCCGATACCGTATGCAATGCTGTCAAGCAAGCTTTCAAGGGACAGGCACCATATTATGTTGGTCCAGAGCATCGTCAAATCGGATCGGCATCTGTTGCGACTCCATCGGCGGTTCCAAGGGTGTCCACACCAGTTATGAGCCGATCTACCGGTGAGATCGCGCCACCAAGATTGAGCCTAACAAGCACTACTCAGGTGAACACAAATCTGGTGGCTTCGATAATGTCTGGACCTGTGATCTAGAATCAACTAACTTCCGCCAACTGGTGGGGATACGGTATGTCTCCAAGTCTATCTGCTGATTCTAGATTGGTCCAAGATAACCACACAGGATGGAAGGTTCCCATGGCATCGGCGACATCTGTACAGCCGATGATGCATTATGCTACATCTTCTCCAACAGTGCAGTTGCCAACAGGGAATCTGCAGACGGCAATACCCAGAGGGCCGTACGCCCAACCATCGGCAAGTCATTTGCCGATACAACAAGGCCCGGCAGTTGCAAGTCAACCCATGACGGCAATGGTTCTTCAAGCTGGAACACTTGCTAATCAAAGTAGCTATGCTGTTAATTATCCGGTGCCACAAGGACGACGGGCATCAGCTGGTTATCAGCCATCGGCAACTTCTTGGCCGATGCAACAAGGTACGCCGATTGTCAATCAATCTGTATCGGCAATGACTGCTCAAGTTGTGGTACCCGTGAGTCCAAGCGATCATCCAAGGGTACAACGAGAACAAGCATCAGCCGGTTATCAGCTATCGGCAAATGCTTGGCCGATGCAGCAAGACGTGCCAATAGTTAATCAGCCTATATCGGCAAATTCTTGGCCGATGCAACAAGGCATGTCGGGTGTCAGTCAGCCTACATCGGCTGTAGCTGCTCAACCTACGGTGGCTACAAATCAAAGCTATCATCCCAGGATACAAGAGTTGCAAGAGTCAGCTGGCTCTCAGCGATCGGCAAATTCTTGGCCGATGCGACAAGGCATGCCGGGTGCCAATCATCCTGTATCGGCAATGGCGGCTCAGCTCGTGGTACCCGGAAGTCAAGGCTATCATCCGAGTGTACAATGACTGCAAGAATCAGCTAATTATCAACCATCGCTAAGTCACGTGCCGATGACATCTAATGCAGGTTGGATCGGCCGATTACCGATTCAGCAACAAGTTGTACAGCCTGGGCGCCAAGTGACGGGAGTTCCACAGTGTTGTCCGGTGAATCTTCAGAATGAAGTGTCGGTACATCAACCGATAAGTACTACATCGCAATACTCGCAAGTGTACCATGAGACATCGGTACAACAACCGATGAATATAATGCCACAACACAAGCCAGTAATTGTGCAAGGTTGCCCATTGGCAACGCGTCCGAAGCATAGTATTCCGATAACTGGTACTGTGCACGCACCAATCATCTCAAGTGCTTTGACGTCAAGACCTGAAGGAGTGCATCAACCTATTCAGCCAGTGGACATTCAGAGTTGCCCATTGGTCAATCGGCCGATGCATAATATTCAGCAGATTGGTGTTGTAGACGTGTTGGTTGCTCCAGCTTGTTCACCACGAAGATCTGAAGAAATACATCAATCTACTTAGCCAGTAGGCGTCCAGGATTGCTCATTGGTTAGGCAGCCGATGCATAACATTCAACAGATTGGTGCTGCTGATGTATCAATTGCTCCGGCTTGTTCACCACGGAAATATGAAGAAATGCATCCATCTGCCCAACCAGTGAGCAAGTCTGCGCATTGGCAAGATCCAGACACAAAGGTGTTTTCGACCGGGAAGGTGGAAGTTTCAGACTCGGACGAAGAGCTAAATATCAGCGTTGCTGAATTGGAGAGTTTAACCTTTGACATCACCGAGGCCGATCAAGATGTTAAGTCATCTGGGCCCAAGAGGACTTGGAGCGCAAAAGTACTCTTCGTTGGACGAGGGGACTCCGAGTTAGGTGAGGAGGTGAACATCGGCACTGTTGAATGGGTGAAAGATGAAGAGCCGGTACCTTGTGCGTTCGACCAGAAAAGGACTGGAAAGTTCACCTTCGATGTCACGAAGGCCGATGGGATATTTGACTTATTGCTTCAGGAAGGGCAAGTTGAGCTAGCCCTTAATCAAGTGATTCCATCGGCCGAGGAACTCAATAAGACCAGGTACTGCAAGTGGCACAATGCAACTTCTCATAGTACCAATGACTGCAAAATATTCAGGCAGCAGTTGCAGTCAGAGATTGACTCTGGACGAATCAAATTTGAAAATTCTAAAGTCCAGAAACCGATGGAAATTGATCAGCGCCCGTTTCCAAATAACATGGTGGAAACCAGTGGAAAGACTAAGGTGCTAACATCGGATGCTGCCAGAAAAAGTGCATCGGTAGATCCTGATCATCAAGTGGCTAAACGTGATGTAGGAAAGTTTGCCGATGACAGGAGAAGCAAGAGAGTTGCCGATGAAGGTAGCAGTACTAATAGGGTTCCTGGCGTCGTAATCACTCACAAACAGCCAAGGAGGGAATATCGGCAATCGCAAAAGGAGCAACATCGGCAGAAAGAAAAAGAACAGGAACGGCTTCGGCAGAAGAACCACTGGAGGTGTCCCTTCTTCGTTTATTGTTGGGAAGAGGGCATTAAGCTACCCACTACTGATAACTATCCTGAATGCAACGGGTACTACACTGCCGATCGGTTAGGTAAGAAACCTTGTTTGGATGATCGATCATCCAGGTACGCCAAGCCACTCAGAGAGGAGAAATCGGTACACAGCCGACTGGGGGGCAAGCTCAGTGCACATCACAGGCTTGGCAGGCGTGTTGAACAATGGGAGCCTGAGGAGATGGCCGACGCGAAAGTGCCCGATGACGACGTGCTCTCCAGAGGTTCAAGCATCGGGAAAAAAGCCGATGCAAACAATAAGAGGCGGCACCAAACCGTCTGGAAAATCAAACTCCCTCAGTGGTGCCCCAAGGGTCTGACAGAGACTCAGAAGAGAAGAATTTAGCGTGAGCGCCGAAACGATTTATATGACACTAAAATTCCTTCAAGGGAGAGGCAGTGGAGGCCGAAGCGCGAGGATGGAAATCCATCGGTGGATGTCAGTATATTGCCGATGGCATAACCAGGGACTGATCTTGGATGTTTTAACTTGGGAGCAGCGTTTGGCAAATTTTGGCGATTCCAATTATTATATTTGGAGGCACCGGCCAGTTAAGTAAACAGTGTGTATTAAAAATGGCACTGCCGGTGAATTTGTTAACTGCCAGAGGAAAATGATTGTAAGAATGATTCTGCCGTGCTTACGTATGATGATTAAACATGTGGTGCAAGTATTTTAGAGGTTGCTCCTTGTGCTTTCTTTGGTGGATCTATCGACATTGTCTGAATTTCGTTCCGATGGGAGTATGAAATTTTGTTGCCGATTATTGCTACCTCAACCGACGATCGTGCTGAATACCAGGCTACGCTAAAGAGTTGGGATTACTCAAAGAAGATTTCAACCGATTCGATAAGTCACGGTGTCGGTAATGGTTGCCGATAACTAGGTGAGTTTGCCGGTGATACTCTGGTGTGGAGGTCGATTCTACCGATTGGGACTAACTTCTAGGCTTGGAGGATGGTTTCCTAATCAGAGAAGTCCTTATCAGATGAGACGGTCTGCTCCCAGCAGTGCTTGCATTCTAGAAACTATCGAAGGAGTCAACGTATAGCGTGCTCGTTTGAATGCCGGTGAAAGGAAAGTTATAATACACCGGTAAAAGTGTATTGCCATTATATTACAGAGCAAGATGAAGTATCAATTTTTTCCGATGTGACAGGATTTAATAAGTTACAACAGGGAGTGGATGACTGATATCGCACGCAGGCGAATTTGTTCTATCTCCTCTATTTCCCTAGCATCCTCATCGACAGAGCCTTCAACCGACTTGATCTTCTTCTTTAAAGCGATGGCTTATCGGGCATTGCTGTCTCTTTCTTGTTGCAGAGCCGTGATGGTGTCGGGAAGTTGGGCTCTCTTCCGGGCAACTGCATCCAAGGACTCTTCAACCTTTCTCAGCTCAGCTTGCAGTTCTTCCTTTCTTGCCGATAGTTGGATGAATGCTTGTTCAAGCTCCGTGTCGGAAGCTTCCACTTGGCCGACGTTCTTGTGCTTCTCATCGGCAATTTGCTTGAGCTTGAGCATTTCTTCCGTGAGTTTGGATTGGGCATTTCTGTTGGCAATGCGGCTTGAGGCCCGTTGGTATTGCAATCGGCGACTTTCGAGGAAGGCTGCTTGGATGAGGATCTCTTCTGCATCGGCAGGTAGCTGGCCTTGGATATCTTTGAAAATTGCTCTTGCTGCAGTCGAGTCCTGGACAAGCTGGGATGTGTCCATCTGTAGCTAAGAGAGCAATGCCTCGAGCTTGGATTTCACTTCTGCCGATAGCGCTGGAGCAGAACTTTGCTCGTCTTCGTCCTCATCGGAAATATTTATGGCAAAAGAGAACAGGCTGTCTGCTCCAGTGGGGACTTGGTGTTCATCCTCGTCCTGAGGGTTTATGCCGAAGGAGAATAGGCTGTCTGGGGAGTCTTGGGCCTGAAAGTAAAAAAGTTAAAATGTGCCGATCATGAAGCTATACTATGAATTTTTAGGTGACCGACTTACCATCTTGAAGTGGATTTCTTGCCTGGGACTTGGCATGTTGGAGGGTCCAGCTTCATCTTGGGAATCGGCAGCGGGTGCCGATGAATGAGCTGTTGCTGAAGTTGTTGGTGCTAGTGGTGTCGTTGTCGGCATTGCTTCCGACGTAGTGGTTGGCTCCCTTGGTGGCGATACCGCTCTTTCATCGGGGATCTCGGCTGTTGGAGGTGCCGATGCCGATGTCGCCGCTGCTGCTGCGGCAAGTGGAGCCGTCCCTTGGTTAGGGCTTTCATCTAGTGTAAGCACTGGTGCCAGTACCGATGCCGTTGGCTCCTGTGGTGGCGACGCTATGCTCTCATCGGGGATTTCGGCCGGTGCCGATGCCGATGCCGCCTCCGCCGCTGCAGCAGGTGGAGTTGTCTCCTGGTCAGGGACGTCGTCCAGAGGATTATCAAGAATTGGAGCCGTCGACGGTCCTGCCGATGGTGCGGTGGTAGCTGGTGGTGTAGTTGAAGCCGACGGCGAAGATGGGCTAGCCAGTCTCAAGTGCCTCTTCTTCCTTGGTGCAGCAACAGGAGATCCAGCCCGTTTCGACGAGGACTGGGGAGCATCGGTAGCCGAACTTGGAGGTGCTTGTCTGCTTGGAGCAGCTGCCGATGACCTCATAGCTTGAAAGTATTCAATGCAAGTTATACAAAATAGAGTATCACCGATGAAGCATTATGTAATCGGTGTGAGTGAAGATGGGTTTACTGCAAACACCCGCGTCAGGGCAGCAGCAGCGGTCGATGTAGCCTTGGTTTTCGCAGGTGTCGGCGTAGGTACCTGTTGAGGAGTGAAGGCGGCTAATGTGGGGGCCTTGTTGCCGATGAGTGATACGGGACTCATCATTCGGAGTTTGAAGGGCTTGCCACTCCTGCTCATCGGGGGAATCGGATCGTCAACCTGCTAAGTGTGAAGGGTCAGATGCCGATGATAAGGGTAAAGTAATAAGGAATGCATCAGAATAAAACTTACTGCGTCGTCGGGGATGATGTGATCAGCGTCAATCATGTGCCGATAGTAGTGCGATGATTTCGCAAACAGTTGACACCTCCATTCTTGCCACCAAGACTTGTACTCATTTGTAATAAAGGAGGTTGGTGACCAGGAGGACAGATCAAGGTCTAACACATCGGCATTGGGGGGAAGGTTGACAACCTTGTTCCAGTCAAGAGCACTGGAGAATGTCTGCCTAGGCTTCACTATCTTGGAGTAACAAAGCTTGATCGGCAGTTGACCGAACGCCAGCTGTCTCGCCGCTACCGATGGGTAGTAGAATTCAAATGATGGAGGGGCATTCTTTCCCGAACCAAAGATGTTCACTGGAATAGCTCGGGGAGTGATGCTGGCCTTCATAATTATCTGGTTCTCAGGCACATTCCCATCGATAAGGTTAAATAATAGGGGGAACTGGTTGTCTTCATCGGCATATGGCCACCAGAACCGTTCTGTGGCAGGAATTCCATTGTAAAACTTCTGAAAGAATAGACCGAATTGCTCCGCATCGGCATCGGTCCCTGGCAGCACTATAATGGCCTCTCCAAAGTTGAGTGGAGGGCGAGTTGCCGATTCATCATCCCCACACTGATGGTCTTCTGATATGTCTCTCAGGAAACGTTGAGCGAACAAGTCAAACTGAAGCGCTTTCTGCATTTGTGCATTCAGCCACATATTGATAAACCACCAGGGGCCTCCAAGGTTGCCGATGTGTTCACCTAGCAGTAACTTCTGGGATACTTGATGGAGAAGACGATATACCGATCCTAGAAGATATCTGCCCAGGGGAAGTCTTGTCCCATCGGCAAGCAGCTCAGCTGCTGGAAGATACATGGTAGTGGGTCCAACTGCCCTACCGCAGAAAATGAACTTGTCCAGCCACATGTTCAGGAAGGTGGCATGCTCCCTCTGGTTTACCGATCCTGTTTTCTGGTACTCATGAATGTAGCCTGTCCAGCCGCCGATGTTCCGAGTGTTCACTTTGTACTCGGCTTTCCTATTGAACAAAATGAAGGTATCGGTAGAAGACACGTCCAGACCGGTCAGCATATGGACATCGACAAGCGTTGGGGTGGCTGGTCCATGTCGGAATAGGAAGGCGTTCATGGTGTCTGACCAGAAGTAGGAGGCAGCTATCAACATGTTCTCATTTCTCTCTATATCGGCAATGGAAAGCCGGATGCATTGGTCCAAATTGCGCTCTTGCTAGTAAACTTGCTACGCCCTAGCAACCCTAAGGTACCAGTTTTTCCACCCCTTGTAGGCTTGGGCCATGATCGGAAAGCATCCTTCCACAATCCTAGACCGAAACATTCAGATCTAAAAGGGATTCAGTTAGTTTCTGCGTTGATTATATAACTGGGATCCGGATTCCCCATGGGGCCTAAGCAGCTGAAGGTGGAACCGGCGAGTGGAATCACTACCTTGTCATATAGTTCCTAGGGTTCGAAGGAAAGAAGGGGGGGAAATCAAAAAAAGGAACGGGGATAAAATCTAGATTCGTGCGGAAAAGGACCAGAAGGAGGTTGGATTGGGTGAAGAATGAGCTTACCTTTGGGATGTCGACTTGGATCGCCATTGAAGTTGAAGGGTGCTTGCAGTTCATCTTTGGATTGCAGAAGGGTGCTCGAGCTCGTGTTCTTCAGAACGGCTGGAGGTTGAAGACGAAGGCAAGAAGGTGAAAGTGAAAATGAGCTCAGGGTAAAAAGGTAGTGTGGATCCCGGTAACTTTTATAAGCTTGCTCAGGGGCATTTTAGGATTGCGGTCCACACTGTGCAGGAATGTGGAGAGTTCCGCGGTAGATACACGCGGTGATGGAGGTGGTCTGCAACTGTTTGTGCTACAATCAAGGGATTTTATTATTAAATTGTAGTTCCACACACGGAAATCGAGGAAACTGCGCATCTGTCTCAGAGGTAACGGCTACAGCAACGGCTACAGTGGAGAGAGTTTCGGCACATAAAGTATTATACGCTCCGAAACTGGGGGGCATGTGTTGACACCGTTTTTCAACACGTGTCAAATGAGCTAAGGCTTGATTGGTCAGCGGCCATTCTCCATCGGTATCGGGAAATCTTGAGCTAATATTGCCGATGGGAGTGTCGCAGGAAGACCAAGTGTGCTGCCGATGGAAACTGGATGGTCCTTGCCGACAAAGGTTAATTGGTGAAAAACTTAAGCTATGAAGCTGCTGATGCCGATTGCCGATAAGGGGACATTGCCGATTACCGAGAAAGAGGTATTGCCGATTACCGATGAGGGGGTATCGCCGATTACCGATGAGAGTGGTTGCCGATTGCTGATGGGAATTGGTGAAGAGTTACCAGTACAAGTGGCCGATCGGGAAATATTACCGATGCCGATAGACATGGGATGCCGATGAGTACAGGGCGACTTAGCATGTGATATCAGCGGAAGACTGGTGGCCGAAGAAGGGAGCTGTGGATTGAAGGGATCTGCCGATGGAAAGTTTCCATCGAAAAGAGACATAAGGAAACTGGTGACTTTGTACCAGTATTATTATAGTAGTTTGAGTTCGACTCTTGCATGAGTCGTTTATTTTCCTTTAAAATAGGCGTGTTTGTTTTAGGAAAGTAATATTATTGTTTTAGATCCGACTCCTGCGTGAGTCAGTTTCCTTAAAATTAGGAGTTTGTTTTAGGAAGGATAAGTGTCGTGTCTTTGTACAACTCTCCATGCGGGAGGATAAATACGTGCCGAGGGCTATGGAAAATAATATCAATCCAATATCAAACAAATCAATTTTACTATTATTCTACTTTATCGCAATTTACCCTTTTTGCATTAGTTTTAGCTTATCAACGAGTTCTTCAAGCTTCGACGGGCTGCATCACCCTGATCTCCGTCAAATCCTTGCAAGTTCCGCATGGGAGTACCTCTGAGCCTTGGCATCCGGGCACATCGCTGTTGTCTCGTTCAGCTCTATTCTAGTTATCCTGATCAAGCCTCAATCCCAGCATCCGGGCGCATCGCCGTTGTCTGGATTGGATCTTATTCTAGTTATCTTTGATCAATCTGAGCTTTGACATCTGGGCGCATTACTGTTGTCTCGTTCAGTTTTGTTCTAGTTATCGTCCTTGTCGATTAACTGATCAAATCGACTGGCACGCCTCCGGAATACCGAGCTTTGGGTAATAGCCCGAGGTGTTCATAGATCCTGACGCTTTTTGTGTCAACAAATATATTATTATCATATTATATAAATTTGGTCAAACTTTATAAACTTTAACTCTCCAAGATACTTGGAATGACTTATAATTTAGGATGGAGGGAGTAGTACTTTTATATCACATCCACCGCTAGTAAGTGTTATACCACAACCACCGTTATTTGTTTTTCATCCTCTCTCTCTCTTTTCTAAATCCCTTTTCACTTTTTGTTTTTAATTCTCTTTTTCATATTATTTTTTCCAGTTTCCATTGTATCCTGAGTGCGAGTATCCTCCTTCGTGACTGCAAATATAATAGCAACCATCATATGACACACTGAAAAAATAGGATACAAATCTCTTGACCGACGTGCATAGAGCATAGTGTCCTACTAATCTTACTCTTTTGGAGACTAATAAAAAGATCTTCGAAAGAAAAATAATAGACTAGAAAGAGGTTTCAGATCAGAATTGAACAAAGATTTAGAGAGTCAATCTGACTTGGGGTCAGTTATACTATCTACTATATTTTTCATAGATAGAATCAAATCGAGTTTGTCAATGGATAGACTGGGTGACAGTTTTTGGCATGGCTGTTGTTTTCCATTGAATCGTTTTTTAATTAGAGCATAAGGATTTTAATATGTTTATGTATATGATGAATTATCTAATTTGAGTGATATAAAACACTATGAATTTTAAGATAAATGGTCCTATGTTTTCAATTTGCTAAGCAATTTTGTTTAAGCATTCCTAAACCCTTAAGCACTTTGAGATGTAGGAGAAATTTAGAATATTGGTCTACCCAACAAATGAAAGAGAATTGATAGCAATGGCAATAACAATTGAGATTTAGGAGAGTGCAAAGGAATCAAGGACTAGGTCCCTCCCACCTCACCTCTCCTCCTTTTGTAGAGGAGGTAGGAAAGGAGATTTTCATAATCCCCCTAGTGGATTTATATTTACAAAAGAGGATTTAGGGGTTACAAATGAACCCTAATTATTATCTCATAAGTTTTTTGGCTATGTAATTGGGCCATAAACACACTAATGTGGTACTTAACATATAATACATGTTGTTGTATGTTGCTTTTCTTACACGTTGCTATGAGAATTTAAAGGATGATTTCTGAATCATATAGTGAGAAGGGCGATAAAAGTTTTTGGTTTCCAAGGTAGAAATATTGCACACTTATATTGTGTATGTGTAAGTGCATCTAGCCCTTAAGTGGGTTTTGGTGAAATGAATGACAACACAATTAAAGGTCTAAGAAGTTTGCTAAGTGTTAAATAGGGAATTGAGGTTATTGCATACACATGAATTGCATAATGAGATGTGCACCAAAGTTCAACAAGAAAGCAAACTTGATGGTATTCCACATAATGTTCAAATGAATGTCAAATTGAGTACTGTTGTGTTGGAAGATCATGGAAACAATATAGTTAAAGAAAAAGACAACAATAGCAAATAGAGTTGATGAAATGGCTTCTATGTTGTGAGATATCATAGTAACATGTGAAAGCAAGCATGTTCGGTAAATGGCAAATGAGACATGAGTTGATAGTTATGGATTGGTCTCTATATTGGCTTGCTTTGCATGAACAAGAAGAGTTGGATAGTGGACTAGTGTTGATCAAGGATTGAATAATGAATCAATAGTGCATTAGTGAAAAAACACCAAGCAAAGGTCAAATGACAAAGGAGATAATGTATAATGGATATAAGATGGTCTCTAGTTTGGTTTGCTTGTATGGACAAAGATTTGGAAAATCACTTTGCATTAGTGTTGGTATTTCTTATGACTATTGGAAAAATCCGCAAGCGCACAGATTATACCGATGTAGCACTTCACCAGAAGTATTCCAAGTATCGTATTTTCCTCAGGGAACGATAGTGATCTAACTAGGATTAAAGATCTGTGCCATCATGTTGTATTGAGGCATTACCTTTTAAGAACTTATCTGACACACGTGGTGGAATACGAAGACTAGATAGAGCTGTCACCTTCTACTAGCATCCACAAACAATCCACACGATAAGCGGTTTACAAAGGCAAGATCTAGTCTAGACACCACATCTACACTATTCTTACTACTTTAACCCTACGTTAAGGCTAAAGCACTCTACTTAAAGTAAAGCGATGAACAAGCGTGAAAAGGTGTATAACAGCTAAACCAGATTTAGAATATTAATTTCTATAAAGAACTCGGATGTATCACATACAAATGCTGAACTTACAAGAGGATCGCATCCGCTGAGGTAGAGCTCCGGAGAAGATTCCCGACAGATCCGGGGCTTTCTCCAGAAGACTTCCCTCACTCTCCTCCAACTAGCATAGCACTACTACTAAGGAGTAGTTTCTCCAATGAGACATGAGTGAGAGTGAGGGCCTAGGGGGTCTATTTATAGCTAGAGGTGGAGTAGGGGCTACTCCGGTGCCACGTCAGCGATCCACGCCACCTCCATCAGCCACCGTAGGATGAAACCGTCATTGTAACCGTCTTAAATCAACAGAGGAGATCAAGTGGATGCATGGAGACATGCAGGAAGTCGGTGGGGAGCTGGAACCACCATATGGTGATTCGGTTGAACCCTATGGCAGGTGGGCCCTGCCACTTTTCTTCTAGAAGCTGACCCCACTGGTCAGGGGGCCTATGGGTGGTCTCTGGCCCCACCTAGGCATTCGGTCGAATGCCTTTTGTGGCCAAATGGGCTCATCTTTCGCAGGTGGCTTCTAGACGTACTGCCCATCATGATGGTGTATGCCTTGTGCACATTTGCCATACTTGGAAATATGTCATGTTAGGCCTATGGATCCTTGTGCTATGAATCTGGACCATTGAGAGGTGAATATACTTGGATCCAAGGGTAGAGAGTATTCTTGAGGGTGTTACATGGATCATGGGGGCTAAGGATGCCAAGTGGGTCCATAGGGTGGTCGGCTGACCCCCTAAGTGGGCCCACTGGCTCCCAAAAGACCCCATTTGTCATTACCTACATCAAATAGTCATGAGACATATGGAACTAGTTATTGGGTAAATTATGTTCATGCTATTCTTGTTTTCCTTTGAATATGAGGATGTTGACGTTGTTTTGATGGTGATAAAATAGCTTGTAATTACAGTCAACAATTAGTATGATCAAGCTAGAAGTATGAAGATAGAGATTGAAGTGAGTAATAGAAGTGTCAAAAGCCAAAATAAAGAGGACGTAAGGATTTGTGAATTAGCTTGACCATATTGATGTGGAGTCTCATATATCAAAGCTTGATTGATCTCACATTTATATCTACAAGATATCAAGCAAGGATCACAATATTGAAGAAATGGTTTTCAATGGATACTTAATATGATGTGACTTGAGTATGGCTTGATAGGGTGAAGATAACAAGGAAAGGGCTTCAAGGTACTAAGTGAAGGTGAAGGTAAAGGAGAACAAGATACTATGGATAAGGTGAAGAAGAGAGTACTTGCATTGAATTGAGGTACATATCGAGCTATAAGGAGTCATATTGTGTTGATGATCAAATTATTAGAAGTGACTTGAAGTCATGGACTGAACTCACATGTGTTGGAAAGATTCAAGTCACAAGCTCTAAGATGTGTTTGCTCAAAGATATGAGATAAGGATGATTGTAAACATTTATGAAGATATATTAAGACAGAGGAAAATACATGCACTGGTGGAATCCTCAATTACAATGGAAAGCGGCAATTGGCTCAAAGGTGTACAAAGAGGGATGCAATACGTAAGCTTAAATGTTTAACCAAGTGCTTAAATTCCACCAAACATCCTCTCATACCTTGCCTAGACTCCCTGCGAAATAATTTTGCATTTGGAGTATTTTTGGCAGAGCAACAATGCCGCACCATAGAGTAGCAGTGCTACTGTCCAGCAGTGCCGCGCCTTAGAGTAGCACTACCGCGACTTAAAGTGTCTGTTGGACTACACAGGATATTTCTATTGCCTTCTTGCTGCCCCCAATGGTCATCTCCACCATTCCCTTCTCCATTACTCACACAACAACTCTCTCCCTCTCTCTAACTCCATTGGAGGCCCTCAAGTTTCTCCCTTCAATTACTCTCCGATTCTTTGAGAGATTGAGCCTCCAAACTGCATTAGAGAGCATCCCAAATTGTTTTTCAATGCCTACAGCACTTGGTTCGTGTTCAAGTTAGTGGATTGCATTTGTTACTCTTGGAGCTTGCTCCTAGCCGGCTAGAGCGTTGCCCGTGGAGCTTGCCAACTTGTGTAGCAACACCGGGAGGTTTGTAACCATCTATTTCAGGTCAAGAGTGGTGAGCCCAAGCCCTTGTGTGGCGAGCCTTAACAACGTGGACTTAGGCAAGCTTTGGTGGTGAGCTGAACCACATGATAAATCTTGTGTCACTTGTATTTGTGTTATTTTCTTTACTTTCATTTGTCCTCAAGGTGATTTCTAGGGTTCGGTCCTGATCTACTTGGTGGTGCTACTCCTACCTATTCTAAGTGGCGGAATAGGCTCTACTCTAACCAAGGAAGCTCAGGAAATTTCCTAATCTAAATTTTTCGTTGGGTAGATTTTGAACTGTAGCCTCAGGTGTCTGCCAGAGCAGCAGTGCCGCTCTCTAGAGCAGCACTGCCGCGCGAGATTTTAATATTCGTTTGAGCTGAAATTTTACAGGCCTATTCACCTCCCTCTAGGCGACATCAAGGTCCTTTCAGTATAAACAAAAAAAAGCATATACACATGTTTACAATGATTCCAATAATTAAATGAGAGCATGTTCGTTTCATGTATTAAATAATTTAAATATTTTGTATTGTGATACATATTTAATGAAAATACATAATTGATGCCAAGCTAAACCCATCTGCCTTGCTTACTCATCAACCTAGGAATAGGGTATGTGAGATGTCTCAAATATGTTGTCTTCACCATTGTTTATCTAATTCAGATACCTGTAGATTTTATATTTTTTACATATTTTAAAAATTTGTATGACAGTGGGTGTATCCTAATTACATATATTTTAAAAGTATAGAATAAATATGAAACCCTTTTAAGGATAAGAAAGGAATACATTATAAAGTAAGCATTAATGAAAGAACTTAGGATGCTACCTAGAGAGGGTGAATAGGTAATCTAAGAATTAACACCTTTTAACAACAAAAAATGATTAGTGTGGAAAACTTCAAATCAAAGTAATATAACCCCTTCTAGTATGTCACTATATATATATATATAAATATAAGATATACACTAAATATAGAATAAATAATTTGCTATCGGAAACGTTGGGTATGTATGTGATTAGTGCATTGGAGGGTGATACCGGACACGTCCAATGTTAATGGTTTCTACAGTCCACCACCAAACTTGCTCATTTTGATTTCTCCTTTGAATCTAAGTTGTAGACACATAGTAGATGATTTATAAAGCACACAAAACCTGCACACAATCTCAACCAAACAAGTGGATCATAAATATAAAATGAAATATGAATTAAGACATGATATTTGTTTTACCGAAGTTCGGACCCCTAAGAGTCCTACTCTCCACTGAGCGGGCTATGAGCGACCCAAACAAGGTCAACTCTTCTTGTGGTCTTTTCCAACCACTTTTGCTCCTTCCACTAGCTTGATCTCTTCTATTTTGGCGGTAAGATCAACCGTTACAAAAAATCTGAGGCACACCACAAGCTCTTGGGTGCTCTCCCACAACGTCTAACTATCTAGGACCAAATATTCAAGAGTAACAAATGTGAATCATGAGATTGACAATATTCTCTAGTGCTCAAGTGGTGGCTAGCTCTCAATTTTGATTTTCTCTAATCCATAAACTGGATTCACAATTTGGATCAATTACTCACTAAGAGAGGGTTGGAAAGGGTTTACAAGGTTCAAAAATACTAAGAGAGTGAAGGTTTGGGGGTATTTAAAACATCCCTTGAAAAACTAGTTATTTTCTAGCCGTTGGGGAGATACCGAACACGTCCGGTATTCCCTAGGTAGTGGGTTCAAAATAGTGTTAAGTGTTGGGACTTTTGACGCTTGCTAGGACTTCTAACACCCAGAACTAATGACATTTTCCTAGGACTTCCGACAAACCCAAATACCCCCAAACTGCAGAGACCAAAACGACTCTTTGCCAATACCGAACACGTCTGGTATGGCTTGAGCAGTGAGTTCAAGTTAGTGCTAAGATCCAAGACTTTTAACGTTTCCTAGGACTTTTGACTCCAAGAACTCTCTACCTTTTTGGGTTTCTAACAAACCCAACTCCCTCAAAGTGATAGAAACAAATTTTGCACTTGGCAAACCTAGCTGTTCCCACAAAAAATAGGAAACCAGATCTCTCTCACTCAATCCTCACATAGGTTGGTTTGAGCTTATGTATATTTATATATCAACATGATGCATCCCTTTTTATAGTACAACTTTCCTATTAACTCAAAATCAAATGAAAAACAAATTTAAACCTTTTGAGTTGATCTCTTTCGATCAATGTCATGTCTTTCAATCTTCAACAAGTGAGGGTGCCAACATGTCAACTTTGATATTTTCACTTGAGCATAGCCATATTGAGCGCATGAATTGATTCCATTCATCAAATAAAGATAATTCCAAAATGTATCAAGTCACTTTCATATAGGACTCCAATAGTGATTTGATCCTCCTTATCGATATGACATTCATTGCTTGATTAGTACCTCCACCAAATGTAAGTACTTTCTTCTTCACCCTAGCTAGGTTTTTCAGTTGTCCTTCACCCTTGCTTAGTACCTCAAAGTCTTTCATTGCTATCTTCATCATATCAAGCCTTCAAGTCACATATTGTGTTGAATCATTAATTAATCTTATATTACATTTATTTCAACTTAGGAAGCTTCATATATGACCATTCCATATGCAATACATCATGTCTCATTAACTATTTGTTATCGTGCTTTCTTTCACATATAACATGGAAATCCTAGCCTTTGTATGAATTCTATTTGCATGTTGACTTGTGCTTGAACTAGATTGCTTATACAACAATGCATCATTTTTTGCTTAATACATTTTAATCAAACACCTGTGAGACAATAATTACCTTTCCAACACTTAGGGACAATTTTAGAACTTTAACCATGTTGTCATTCAATCATCCAAAACCCACCAAGGGGATAGATTGCACTTTTAATCTCTCCTTTTTTGGTGTTTGATAACAACCCAATTAAAGCTTACAAAATGATTTTAAAATTTAGGCTTTTGGGTTCAATGATTTATGGCAGGCTCTACCTTAATATGTGCATTATGAATCAAATTTAATAATGACCTCAAATGTCAATTTGCACATACTAAAACACATATGAGACTCCCCCTAAATCATTGCATCCGTGGGGTGCAAGTGTGTGTGACAAAGTAGAAGGATGCATATGACATGATATCACATAAAGAATAAATCAAAAGTAGCCCACCATTCATTTTAATCTAAACATGAATGGTCCTCAGGAAAAATAAATACAACATACTCACTCCCTAAATGTTTGTCGTCACGATTTATGCGTTGATGAGTTTGACTCAATTTTTAAAAAATACATGCAACATTTATATCTCCAAATAAGTTTATTAAAAAATTAGATTCAAATATCTATCATTAATACTAATTATATATCATATTAAGATTTTTAATATATATTCAGTCAAAGTTGTTTATTGGGAAAAGAAAACAACAAACGAACAGAGAGAGTATATGACAGACACATATCACTTATCACAAAGATTTCTCAAATCCATAAACAAAAACTAAACACGAAAGCTGCACTCCTAAAGCTTTGATCAAATTTCAACCCACTCTTTAACCTCTCTTAGCCCAATCCCTCTTTGTAGTGGGAAAATCTTTGGCTACCCAAGCACTTTAGCAAGCGGGCATCTCCACCATATGCCTTACCCAAAGCATGACTGAGTTCATTAACATCATTTTTTAATTTTTCATTTTCAATCACTAGTGTAGCATCATCCTTTGAGCTATCACTAGTAGATGTGCAAGTGGAGGTGCTACATTGTGTCTTGGTTGGTGCAACAATTATAGGAGTGAAAAATGATTCATCTAGAATATCACAAGTTACCCCAATGCTACATGATGTAACAATCTTATCCTTGTTTTGATCAAAGAGAGAGGAGTGAGCCTTTTCAAGCTTGTGGTGAGTCCTCTCAAGCTCCTCATGGGCTTCCATTAGCCTCTCATGAGAGCCATTGAGCTCATCAAAGGATTGTTCAAGAGCCTTAAGCTTCTTATTCAACTCTTTGCACTCCTTCCTATTTGTCTCAAAGCAATCATAAGTTTGCTTCATCATATCAACTAGTTCCTCCTTGGGGTACTCCTCATCATCATCACTAATATCATCATCACTATCACTATCATCATGAGATTGTACCTTAGATGGCTTAGCCATGAAGCATTATGGAGTGTCTAATATAGAAGGCTTGTTGTTGATAGCAATGCTTGCCAATGCCTTCTTCTTGGATTTCTTTCTCTCATCATCACTAGAGTCATCATCGGAAGAATCACTACTATCCCAAGTCACCATATAAGATTCACCCTTCTTCTTCTTGGTGAAGGATAGCTTCTTCTCCTTGTCATGCTTGCTCTTCTTCTTCTCATCATCATCACTATGATTGGGACAATCCGCAATCATGTGACCGGTGCTCTTGCACTTGTAGCATCTCTTCTCATATTCTTTGCCCTTGAAGTTATCTCTTCTCTTTCTAGCACCATAGCCCTTCTTCTTCATGAACTTGTCAAACTTGCGCACAAAGAGGGCCATCATCTCATCATCAAGGGTCACTTGCTTCTTCATCATCACTTGATTCTTGCTTCTTTGCTTTGCCCTTGCTCTTGGATGATGAAGCTTTGAAGGCTAGGGTTCTTCTTTCTTTCTTTTCTTTCTTTTCTTCCTTGACATCTTCTTCTTCACTTTCTTCGTTGTATTGCTCTTCGGTCATGATCTCACCAAGTACTTCATTGGGAGTGATCTTGTCCAAACCATCTCTCCTAATTATTTGCCTCAAAGTTTTGTATTTCTTGGGCAAACAACCAAGAAATCGGTTTGAGAAGTCCTCATCCTTGACCTTCTCACCCAAGCTCTTGAGATCATTAATGATCACTTGGAGCCTATGGAACATCTCCAGGATGGACTCATCATCCTTCATCTTGAAGTGAGATAGCTTGTCCTTGAGCATGTACAACTTGGCATTCTTTACCGTTGAAGTGCCTTCATACGTATCTTCTAGTCTCTTCCACACTTCACTTGCTTTCTCAAGATCTTTGATTTGCTCAAACACCTTGGAGTAAATGCTATTGTAGATCAAATTGAGTGCCATGGTGTTACATTGCCGGTTCTCTTGCTCTTTAGGTGTGGGAGCGGCTTCATCAAGAATGACAAAGTCATGTTCGATCACACTCCACACCTTCTCATGTATTGAGCCTAGATGCATCTTCATCTTCCTCTTCCAATAATCAAATGATGTGCCATCAAACATTGGTGGTTTGCTTCCCACATGGTTGAATGATATTTGAGCCAACACTAACACCGAAGGTTGTTAAGCCTTGATAATAGCGGTGACCACGGCTCCGATACCACTTGAAAGGTCCTAGATGGCTAGAGGGGGGGGTGAATAGCCTAATAAAAATTCTACAAAACACTAGAGCAAAAGGTTAGATAACACTTAAGCGAAGCTTTTTGCTCTAGCTCTACATCGGGTGCAAAGCCACCTATCCAATGCAATTCTAGTTAGCTAAGTGCCTAAAAATCAATAGCAAGAACCTAAGGCACTTAGCACAAGCTAGCAAGAACAACTAATAAAGAAGCTAACTAGCCAAGATATGGAAGAAGTAAATACAAGAGAGGAGGTGATTGTTATACCTATGCCTTGTGATGTATGGATGTCAATGTAGAGAACCAATCACAATGAATACCAAAGAGTAGCCAAGAGACAAGATGACAATCGATTTTTCTCCCGAGGTTCACTTGGTTGCCACCAAGCTAGTCCCCGTTGTGTCGACTACTCATGTGGTGATTCGGTGGCTAATAGGCAATGACAAGCCTAGCCCACTAACTCGAGCGCCACAAGAATCCACCCAAATGAGAGTAACTCAATGACACGAGCAATCCACTAGAGTTACCCTTTGGCGCTCCGCCGAGGTGGGTACAAGCCATCTCACAATCGTCGAAGTCGGCCGCAAACAATCACCAATTGCGCCGAAGCTTCCTCAACCGCCCAAGCCGTCTAGGTGTTGGCAAACACCAAGAATAACAAGAAACTCCGCGGCGATGACGATGACCAAGTGCCACTAAGATGCAATGCAATGATCAAAGCACTTGGATCACTCAAACTCTCACAAGTATGCAACAAGAGTGGAGAGAGTGAGTTGGGGGCTATATCAAGCAAGCACAAATGTCACAAGTGAATATAAGGTGCAAGAGAGAGCCCTAGGAGCCGGCCAAGCCACTTAAATATCCATCCAAACCGAGCTAGCCATTTTGCCCCTTTTCCACTGAATTCTGCGCCAGTCCGGACGCAGTCTCATGGGGGTCCGGACCAACGCGCATGCGTCCGGACCCTCCTCCATTTCAAATCCTGCCGTTGGCACCCTTCCTGGTGCCGACGTGTCACCTCCGGATGCAGGGAATAGTATCACTCGGACTGCCTTCCTCTTGCGTCCGGACCCAACTCAGAGAGGGTCCAGAGAGCTCCATCTCTCCGGACTCTCGACCGGAGTCCTGTGTCCGGATGACACTTAGTGTCCGGACCTTGCACCAGAGACGTCCAGAGAGGCCTATTTAACCAGACACGGGTCCGGAGTCCGGAGTCCGTGTCCGGACGCTGATCAGCGTCCGGTCCTTCTGCTCAGACTTGGCCGAGGCTAGGGTATTGTTAGGGATATTACCTCGGCATATCCCCAGGGACCTTATGGGCCTGCTGACCAGACGACGGCCCAGCCCACGAGGCCTTGGGGCACCCGACCAGCCTGTCGTGCTCGCCAAGGACTCCGAGGAAGCCTTGCTCGCCAAGAAGAATCCTAGAAGATAGGTTCGGATCCCTTGCCAAAAGGGACCGATCGTAATCTATTAGGATATGGAAACTGTTACCCTGCTCCCGGCTATATAAGGCGGGCAGGGACCCCCTCCAAAACGATCTCTCTACAATCCCCTAGATCATATCTACGGGTCTTGTAACCTAATACTCACATCAATCCAGCCACCAAAACACAGGACGTAGGGTATTACGGTGATTTGCCGGCCCGAACCTGTCTAAATCGCCGCGTCTACGCTCTCTGTGTTACGCTTGATCATCGTCGCCACACCTCCGCCTACAATCTACTAGCGTGGGGTACCCCTAGGTAGACTGCGACGCATATTTCATCGACAGTTGGCGCGCCAGGTAGGGGTGTGTGCATCCACTCCATGGCTCGTCAAGCGGTTACATTCTAGGATTCGATGGTCCTGCCGACGGCCTGCACCATACTCCAGATTGGATCCATCTCCTGGACCGTCGGATCTACTCCACGAGGGGCTGATACGCCAACACTCGCGCGTCGTCCCACCATGCCGATACACCGCTCGCGAAAGAAGATCAGCGTCGACGACCTAGTCGACGCCATTGACCGCTCCAACGCCAGCATGACCGGATGCATCGACCTCATTCAGGCGGTGCGGCGTCGGCTCCCTGGCCATCACGGCCGCCGACCACGCAGCCGCCGATCCACGAAGGCAACGACCGTCGTGACCAAAGGTGTCCACCCCCCTACGACGATGCCCCATGGGTTCAGCAATCAGGCGGCGCTCCTCCAGCGACAAATGTCCCGATCGGTCTTCGACCAAATGCCAGCACCTCCTGTCGTGAACACCGTCATCAACTCCGCAATCGACATCGACTCCGAGCAGGCAGTATCTCTTGATGGCACCACCTCCCCAGGTTCGACCACCAGCGCAGGGACTAAGGTCGCAAGTTCATCTAGATCGACCGGTAGCTTCCCAGAATTCCCTCCGGGCTTCGGAGGGAGGATCTTTCAAGTATCCGTCGACAGCGTCGCCCCCGACAATGAAACAGACGACGAACGTGCCGCTAGGAAGCAGCGTAACGCCAACCTCGCACAGAGGCGCGACGATGAGCGCTGCGAGCAAGAACGGAACAACCAGCAGCGTCTTGAGCAAGAGCGCATTGCACGAGATCAGCACGACCAGGACCAGAGGAACCACGGTCAACTCCCACTGCGCAATCTCCAGTACAAGTTCGAGATGATGGGCAACGTCCCGGTATACTCAACCCCGAGCACCAATTTAGCGGCAGCCGTCTGCAAGCTGTCCAAACTCCAAGGCACACCTGTGGTCGAAAAAATAGACGCCCACATCAAGGCAGCCTCACTCTAGGTAAAGAAGAAACAGCGAGTGATCGAGTCTTGGCCCAGTCCCGCAGCAGGAACCACTCACGAAACCCCCCAAGAGATCACCAAGGAGGATCCCCAGGACACGATGAGGAAGATCACAACGAGCACCGCCATGGTCGAACACCGGAACCTGTGTACCGGAGCCCTCCGAGAGATTGAAGACAGAGACCCCCGTGGTACGACGACAGAGAGGACATCCGAATCCGGCGTCACCAGTCACCAACCCCGCCACGTCGAAGCCCTCCGATACAACATCGATGAAGATCGCCAAGGTACGACGATGATGAGTACCACAGCCCCAGATACAATCGGGCGCCAACACCCAGAGCTACCAGGGGATTACGCCTCTTCTCAGCTCGCTTACGCACCATCCGCTGGCTCTAGAGCTTCAGAGTGACATCAGTGGAGAAATAAGACGGCAAGGCAGATCCGGAACAATGGGCCTCCACATACGAGATCACCATGTACGCCGTTGGAGGAGACCGAGACGTGATGGCAAACTACCTACCGGTAATGCTATCAACATCCACCATCGGTTGGCTACAGAAGATCCCGGAAGGCACCATCGACAATTGGGAGGACCTCAAGGAAATCTTCATCGAAACATACAAAGCTACGTGCATCCAACCAGGAACATGCTACGACCTGGAAACCGTCCGCCAGAGAAGCAACGAGAGCCTCCGAGAATACATCAGGCGTTTCTCCGACAAACGCCTGAGCATAATAGAGATCTCTGACCCTGAAGCCATCGCCATCTTCTCCAATGGCATACGAGTAGACAACCTCCGAAACAATTTGGCACAGAAGAACGTAAAAACCATAGAACAGATGATGATGATCGCCAACCCCTACGCCAATCAAGATGACACCACTCGCAGCAGAGAGAACATGCGTCGATATTCCCGCTCCCCAGAACGAGTAAGGGACAACAACCGCCGACCAGATTACCGAATCGAAAGGGGGTCCAGCGACCATCGCGACCACAGGTCAGGCAACTCAGAACGCCGACCGCAGAGGTACGACCACAGGCAAAACAAACGCTATGTTGCAAGCACGGACGCCCGCCCAAAGAAGAATTACTACGAAAGCTACGAGAAGATCCTCGACGGACAATGTCCCATTCATAAGAACTCCAAACATTCCTTGCCAAATTGCGACCACATCGAGACGGCAATGAAGGACAAGGCAGATACGCGGCGGAAGAAGGACGGGGAAGACAGAGCCAAGGACCAAGGACCACCAACGCTAGAATTCCGACCAACCTCGACGACATACTCCATATTTGGGGGCAACGTGCTCGTCGAAGAGGAAAGAAGATGCCGTCAAACCCACCAGGATGTGTATTCCCTAGCCGCCACAAAAGGAACCATGACCGAAGCTCCTCCACTACACTGGTTGGACCAACCAGTCAGTTTCTCGGGAGAGGACGAGTGGATGGACTACAGGTATCCAGGTCGCTTCCCACTAATCATCAACCCAACTATCATAACATGTTGTTTCAGAAAGGTACTAGTCGATGGTGGCAGTGCCATCAACATCATTTTCACCGACGCATTCCGCCAGCTTGACTGCTCAAAGAAAGATCTTCTCCCAGCAAACTTCTCCTTCTGGGGTATCATCCCGGACAGGGCGTCAACACCAATAGGGCAGATCTCCCTACCAGTGCAATTCGGTGAAAAGAGCCACTTTAGGGTCGAGAACATTAACTTTGTCGTCGCTAGTTTCGAGACAACCTACCACGCGATACTGGGGCGTCCGGCACTCGCCAAGCTAATGGCAGTCCCACACTACACATACATGGTGCTGAAAATCCCGACGCCACAAGGTATCCTCAGCCTCCGAACCAACCTAAAGATAGCATACGAATGCGAGCAGCAGACAATCAGCGCCATTGAGAAGACATGCGCCCACGATGGAAACACCTCTAGTGACAACGACAGACCCCCCACCAAGAAGCAGAAAGAAACAGAGTCGAGTACGACCACCACCGACCTCATCCGCGACCAGATGCAGAATCTGACACCACTCGATGGTATGTAAGGATTTCCAAATGTAAGAATAAAATCTGTACTAGGTGTCCCCCCATCAATAAATAAAAGGTGCTTCATCTCCGACACATCTTGTATAATGGCATTAACTCATGTAAAACACACACGGCGTGACAACTACAACTGCACAAACGCCCACGACGTACGACGACTTGTGCAAAACGCTCACGGTGTGATAAAGACCCCCCCCCAAACGCCAACGGCGCACGATGGCCTATGCAAGGCGCCCACAGCACTCGACGCTGTGCAAGACCAAGGCCATAGCGATCGATGGCCTCGCCAAAAAACGCAAAAGGGCGTTAACAGCCTGGCCGCGACTAGAAAGCTCCCAAAGCTGGCCCGTCGGTTAACCATAGAGAATAGAAGTAGCTACCCTAAGCGCTATGATTACATCGACGGGCCTCCCTAGCAGCATTTCCCCAGAAGCCGGGCAATACTGCTAGGGTCGGTAGCCATGAGGTCACGCGCCTAGAATCTATACACGATCACGATACGGTCGACGACTCTACAAGTAGCCTGGCTTTGCGCCCAGCATCTGGAGGAACGATCTCCACAGGCCCAAAATTCATGCCACGATTGAGCCTCTCGGAAAAGGCCCTGTCCATGGCATCTCCCTAAGTGTGAATGAGTTGTTCACCCTCTGTGCCGCGGGTTGTCACTGTGCGCCTCCTTGGGAGTCCTTATGTATCCTACGCGTGCAGTGGCGCTAGCCCTACGATACAAACCATTTGAGAACCAAGGCCGAACGTTCAACGCTATGGCTCATGACTTAGTTGGTAGTAAAGGACATACAACTGAAACAAAAGCTCACCGCCCAGATATATAACATCTTTGCAGTTTTTCACTTACACGTCCAACCACCAGCACCCGAGCAACAAGTCATAGTTGCACCACAGTAAAGCAACGGAGGACAAACTGCCATGACACACCCAAAGACAAGAGGCAATACTCCTATAAAGCACCAACAATTACAACTTCATCCTACTGATGCGATAAGCGACCACCTCACTAATATTCCTAGTCCAGAGATCGAACTCATGCCAAACCTGACATTGCAGACTGCGGTACATAATGATCCCAGACATATCACCACTGTCCGAACCAAAGCGACGACATCCCTCCCAGACACAAACATCAGGCTCCACGACGACCACCAAGTCCGGAACTTCCTCCGGGGCATGAATCCACCGCCGCCTTCGGATGACATGAAGATCATTGCGAGAACGCTCCCGAAGACTGCAAAGACCTTTATCGCAAAAAGACCGTCGGGAAGGGCACCACCGCCAAGACAATCGATGAGGGCAAGCGTCTCCGAGTTCGACGAATCTACATAATACAGCATCATGGCCCTAAAGTACATTGCGACACCATCGCCAGCCGCGACCGCTCTACCAACCAATGACCGCCCAACAGGATCCTGCCCCCACATCATTAGTAGCTCCAGGCCACGGAAAAACAGAGCTTCTTGATGGTCGGCATCAAGAAAACCCTGCTCGAAGGCGATCTCCAGAAAGGGAAGTAGGACCGACAATAGTCTTGGACGCAGCGAAGGGACACAAGACGAATCGTTGACGGATCGTCACAGAAGTCGCGGAAGAAGCGGCAGATCAGACGCATCTTCACATACTCACGCACATTGTTGCCACCATCGATCACCTGAAGGAGGATCCGAAACGACAAATCTTCCGGCAGGGCCATCATGTCGGCAAGATCCATCGCAAGATGCGCGCCACTAGCTTCCACCAATCCTGTACGGACTAAGCGCCGAGAAAACCCTCTCAAAGCCTCGCGGCTAAACAATGCAACAAAGAAATCGACACAACAGGAATCGGTACTCACCCGGATCTTCACAGGGATATATAGTCGAATCACCGTCGTAATCGAATATCCAGAACAATGAAGTCGCGCCTCTTCGAATCCTACACACGCTCGGGTGAAGACCAAGCGACGCAACCGTTCCCGTTCTGCTACAGATTTACCCTTTATACAAGCGGCACGATGCTTCTTCTTCAAGGGTTTTTGGGAAACCGCAACAGCCAAATACGGAACCGCCATGACACCAATTTCCCACGCCGCGTTTTGGGCCGTTAACCACAGAGTTAATACAGCCCAGCAACCCACCTTACCTTATCTTTGTACCCTCCTCCAGACAATTTCCATAATTTTTGACTAACACTTCCTAAAAAACTACTAACACCACAGTCCAGGGGACTGAGCGCACAATCTTGTTGCGATTTCCTTTTTTGGCAGGAACAATACAAGCGCTTCAGCACACCAAACAAAATTTCATAGGATACTCGCTGCAACACCACTTGGGGACTTCGCCGATACGAAACGATGACTTAACAACCTTTTCGCAGACTCGACCAGGCTCGGGGATTCCGTCCAGAAACAACCAAGCAAGGCTCAGGGACTGTCTCCATGACGAAGCAGCAACATCATCAAATACCCGGGGACTGCAACTCGGGAACTGCGAACCAAGCAACATGATCCTGATACAAGAAACTGACAAGGCTCTTATATCAAGCTCGGGGACTACGGGTATTCGCAGTCGTTTTTACTAAACTTACATTCTAGCATTCTTACTATAAATCCTGATGCAAGAACTCTACAAGTTTTTTTACATCAGGCTCGTGGACTGCGAGTATTCGCAGTCGTTTTTGCTAAACTCACATTCTGCTCATTATTTACACTTGTTCATGCATCTGTTATCTTTATAAAACTCGGCACCACGTGCATACTTCACATGCTACCAAGCTCGAGGACTAAGTGGGTACACTTCACCTTGCGGTGAATGTATCTGCATATCTTTTTGACAAACATCTGATGTTTCCTGTTGTATTTTTGCAGAGCTTAAGTGGGTACACTTCACCAGGGAACAAGCCGATCAAAAGATTTTTTTCTTCTTCAGCACGCCATATCCTCCTGACGAGCAGCCACAGCATCCCCCGAAGGCAATCTGCTCGCACACCGGGCCACGACGTCCTCGACCAGTCCGACCTGGTTGGAGGCTTCTCCGACCACTGCTCAACCAGATAACCTGGTCGGGACCCTACAATGACGACCTCACGCGACGCCGATCAGGTGTACACCTCCAAAGAAGATCCTGCTGACTCGCCAGAAGGACATAACGTGCTCGGGGACTTGTTGGGGATATTACCTCGGCATATCCCCAGGGACCTTATGGGTCTGTCGACCAGACGACAGCCCAGCCCACGAGTCCTTGGGGCATGCGACCAGCCCGTCGTGCTCGCCAAGGACTCCGAGGAAGCCTTGCTCGCCAAGAAGAATCCTAGAAGATAGGTTCGGATCCCTTGCCAAAAGGGACCGATTGTAATCTGTTAGGATATGGAAACTGTAACTCTGCTCCCCCGCTATATAAGGCGGGCAGGGACCCCCTCCAAAACGATCTCTCTACAATCCCCTAGATCACATCTACGGGTCTTGTAACCTAATACTCACATCAATCCAACCACCAAAACACAGGACATAGGGTATTACGGTGATTTGTCGGCCTGAACCTGTCTAAATCGTCGTGTCTACGCTCTCTGTGTTACGCTTGATCGCCGTCGTCACAACTCCGCCTACAATCTACTACTGTGGGTACCCCCTAGGTAGACTGCGACGCGTATTTCGTCGACAGGTATGCCTCCGGTCGCAGGCGCATTAGTCCAGACCGCATCTGACTTGCGTCCGGACCCTACGTCCGGAGCTCCTCTGAGTTCCAGACCGAGCCTCTGCTTTTTCTCCAAGTTTCCATGTGCTAACACATTGTGATCCATACCTTTATCCATCTGTGTTAGCCTTTACAATATATTTCTTGGATTTTAGTTCATGTTTGTGTCACTTAGGTTCATTTTAGATATGCAATGCAAATGACCTAGTGGCACATGATAACCATAATCGAAACGAGTTTTCCCTTCTTGATAGTACGGCTATCTATCATAAATGTGATCACACTCTCTATAGTGTCTTGATCACTAAACCAAAAATGGCCCTATGATATACCTTTCCCTTGAGCCTATTTTTGTTTTTCTCTTTCTTATTTTCTTTAGTTCATGAAGCACTTGATCAATGCACCATTCTCATCCTTCTAGCTCCATGTGTCAAGGTGAACCACCCTATCTCAATCATACACTTAGTACAAGGGTTACTTCATAGGTTTCATCAATTAACCAAAACCAAACAAGGTCTTTCACGCCTGCTCGCGGCCGCGTGCGCTCGCCCACCACGCCTCCGCGCCACTTGCGCTTGCTCGCCTGCCGCCGACAGCTCGCGTCCGTGCTCGCCCACCACAGCTCGCGGAGGGAGACGGGGTCCGCCGCGCGCGGGGAGAGCCAGAGGGTGTCCCTGATGGCGCTGCTGGAAGCGCGCGGGCGCCGAGGAAACAACGACAGAGGAGGAGGAGAAGGGCGGCGGCGGCGTGGGAGGCCGGTGTTGCGTGTGCGTCGCGCGGGGCAAGGGCGCGGCCTTCATCCCCTGCGGCCACTCCTTCTGTCGCGCCTGCGAGCGCGAGCTCCGTGCCGACCGCGGCCGCTGCCCGCTCTGCAACGCCACCGAGCGTGGCGACGGAGGCGAACGCGTGCGGCGAGGCGGGACACGGCCGGGGTGAAAGCGCCGAGGCCGCGACCGCGAGGAGGCGGAAGTCGAGGAGCGTGAGGAGCGAGAGGGAGACCGGCGAGCCCCTCGGCCCGCGCGTCGTCGCCCCAACTCGGACCTCCCCTCGTGCGGCCGGCAAGCCCCTCCCCTGGCACGTCGGCGAGATGTGTGGCCCAGCGTTCGAGGTCGAGCTCTACGGCGACGTCGTGCACCTGCTCCCCGCCCTACTCTACGCGCGCTGGCGAGCTCCTCCCGTGAGCAAGCAGCGCGACCGGCGAGCACCTCCCGAGCGCGAGCAGCGTGACGGCGGCCAGCGAGCTCATATCTAGGTGGCTCCTTCCCCTGCGTGCAACGAAGAAGAAGAGGAGGGTATGACGGGTGGGGCCCGCTCGTCAGCTGGCATCACCACAGCAGCCGCAGCGCGGGCAAAAATGACATTTTACAGGGCTGGTCCCACATGTCAGAGCTGCCAAACGGAGGAAAACCAACCGAAGACGGACGAAATGGTTCAGAAGGAAAGAATGAAAAACACGCTGGCACAGAGGTGCGAATCAATCTTTCAGAAGCACATAGAAATTAACCAACTTTCATAATAGTATAGCGGGAAAAGGCTCCCAGTATGGTGTCTGGCTCAAGAAACTATTTGAATTTGGTCTAATTTTCATATGGGCAGCAAAATTAAATTACTTTTCCAGTGCCGGCGGGATGCTGAGGTTGGGGTCGGCAGCTAGGCGTCCGTCTACGAGCGCGGTCTCGTCAAGCGCCACGTCTCACCACTGAGAGATCCTCGCTGTAAGCACCTCGCAGTCGTGTTGCTCGATCCAATCGTTTATGGTTATAGCTGAACTCCGTGCTAGAGTGGCCACTGACGCGGTGCCTCCCCCGTGCTCTGCCGGGCAAAATTAACTTTCTCCTCCCCCATCCCCTGCTGCTAGACCACGTGATGCTGGCGTGCTGCACACAAGGGTTTCCGAGAACCGGTCGCAGCGCAACCCCGTCCTCGCCTATGTGACCCCTGGTGCGTCACTTCTGCAATTCCGTGCATGTTTATGGTATCTATCTTCGTTCGTGAAATGCTCTACTGTTGCACTATCACCAGGACTGACTATCACAATATCAAACTGCTATAGTTCTGTAGGAGGCAGATGAATAGGTCAGCCACGTTCCTTGTATAACTCATCTTAATAGTGTTTTGCTTTTGGCTTATATGTTGAGTGAACCTACTGTTTATAGCAATACAACTAGAACAGGTTTCTAATGATTTTCAGCTCAAACTGGTTTACTGGGGATTAGGTTGCATGGGCAAGTTCTGTTTAAAACTAGTTTGGCCATGAGTCCCATGGATTGATTGACTTTTACATGTGTTTCTTTTTGTTGGTCATAGATGCCAATTTGCCTGAAAATAGATCCCATGGCAGCTAATGGTATATCATTCAAATGCAAGACCGATGATGGTGAAAAATCAGATTTGTGAATTCATCCTCGCATCAATAGTTAAATCTGGTTTTCATCATCATCGCCTTATCATCTTGCATTTGAATGTCATGCCATTAGCTGTCATGCTTGTTGCATTAATGTGGGAGCTCATGATGCAGGAACTCCAAAGGTTATGTGATGGCAAAGTTGTTCAGCAAAAAGCATACTCATGTATCACCAGTGTGGTACGACTTAAAGTGGTCTGTCGGTTCCCTATAATAAAGCAGTTTTCCACTATCTTCCTTCAACAAACTGTTTTTCTAATGCATAATTTCTTAAGTGATAGGAACAAGCTAGTTCTGGAAGGAGAAGACAATTTTGATGCCAAATGGGTCTCTCAACTTCAAAGCAATGGGTCTCTGGTAACCATCTACTGCTCCTCCTCTTGTTTTCCTATACATAGGCTAATCTATGATATTACGTGTCGTGTCGAACTGTTGGTCAAGTTGGCATTGCCTAATCTATGATGTGATTTGATTTCTAAATTTATTCCCCAGGGCTCTAGACTGTATTTGTGTGTGTATCATGTCCCAGAAAAGTTAGATTTTGCCCCCCTATAGCATCAAAAAATATAAAATAAAAACAAAAAAGTGGTACTTCAATCAGATTAATTGGCTTAGCTTCGGATAAAAATGATAGGTTAGCGATGTTTTATACTTTTATTTGCTGTCTGCATAGTACATACAGTATGGGGGAATGAACGTTTTCCGCAGTTGAGTTTGGTTTTCATTCTTGTTTTCCAGGTAGTACCAAGAATTGTCTTGGAAGCACTTCCTGCTGTTTATTGGAAAAGAAGCAAAAAAAAAAAGAAAGAAAAAAGGCTATGGCAGTATGGCACTATCTGTCTGCACTGTGAGCACTGTTCTTTTCAGCATTGGCACTATCTAAAATCTCACATCCACCATGAGAAACTGCTTTACTCAAGATTTGTACCGGCTCGGTACACACAAGTGAAATTGAGGTAACTGTATTCATCTTTTCTTATGGCGTACTATACTGTTATACATCTTCTAAAATATGATTGATATTTTCTGGTGTTTTATAAATTTTCTTGTTGTGCTTTTTGCAAAATTGGCATCATGTCATAACAAGATGCACACAAACTGAAAACCAGCAACTCTTGTAACTCACTTGATAATGCCTAATCCACAGTACTCCTTGTGCAAACTAAGGGCATCTCCAAGGATTGAGCTAGCAAACTAGCTCTATTTTGCTACATCATTTTAAGAATAGTACGTAAGACAATCTCTCCGATAATTTAATTATAGACATCTTTATAATGGGTCCCATATCATTTCTTCCCTCTCATCTACACCTCACTGTGGGCTCCAGCAATAGCCTTGTAGTTTGATCGAGCCTGGCTGGGAAATGAGAGCTCTTCAGCTGAGGTGAATCTGTGTGAGCTAGTTGAACTATCACTGTTGGAGCTGCCAGTATAATACTGTTTGGCTTTCTTCAATTTTGCCAGTTTAAGATTATTTATATATTGTCGATATAAATCTAAGGCCTCGGTTTCATCTTTCCTGGTGTTTTTTGGACCAGAACATCTGTACATCTTCTGCAGTCCTTCCTGGGATTCTTCCTGCTATAATCTCCCACCTACATAATGCCATGGTATGAGCAACGCAATCAGGGGAATGGAAGACATTATTTTACACACACATATATAGCGTACCTGTTCCCCACAAGTCTGTGCATTCTGAAAACAAGATCTTCCTCTTCTTCCGTGAAGTCAACAAAATGCTGTGCAGTGCTATTAGCTTCTGTAATAATTGTGAAATGATATAGTTGATAATGAGAGTAAGAAAAAAAACAGTAGCAAACCATATACCTCTTTTCGGCTGCTAGAAAAGTCGACTGATTTTGACTAATTGAATAGTATTCAGTGGGAGAGAATAAGTTGAAACAAGCTGAAAGTAGTTCAACCGAATTCCCCGCAAAGAATAGTCAGCTTATTTCGACTGATTCTTCCTCACAGAACACTATTCAATCAGCCGAAAATCAAATCAACCGAACAGGTACTAACTAAAAAGCTACAAGTTGAAACTTCAGAAGAGGCAGTGAACAAAGGTGAAGCAAAACAAATCAAAGCAAGAAAATGGTGAACCTTTTGCTTTACGACGATCATTGTCTTTGGATTTCTTGTCCTGGCTGCCACTCCGGCTCTCCATTAGAGTCGTTAACTTGTCACCTGGAATGTTAAGACTAGATTTTTCTTCAACCCTTGAAATTGCCTCCTGATCTCTTGACTCCCTGGACAAGATAGAGGTACGAGCAAAGCTCGGGTTTTTAAAGAGAGAGAGTTGGTGGTTGCCTATCAGACCAGACCTAGCTGTACCGATTACGACTGTCGACTAGTGCCAATATCCCATAGGTTATTGTTTTTCCCTCTTTATCATTGGGCCAAGAAAATTGTGCCATCCAGTGTCCTTTTTATTTAGAGCTGGTGCCATGTAGTGTCTTTGATGGTGGGTTTACAGTGAACAACATGGCTCAGAATGGAAAAAAAGACAGCTAACTCAACTGAGCCTCTTCAATGGAGTGTCATTGAGCTTCACTGTTTTTTAGTAGTAGACTAGTAGTACAGTAGATAGAAGACCTTGTTTATGATCTTCCATACTCGATTTCTCTTCTTATGCCCAATTTCTTTCCTTTATCATATATTAAATATTAAATGTTTTACATTTTTACTTTAAAAATGCATATAAAACGTAGTGTAAAAAAAACTATTCACAGCTAGATTAGGGAAATTCGACCGTATGCGGCTCCATCTATCACTTCTTTGCTATCCGGCCAATAAGCCACAATTTCCGTCTCCCATATCCCAATATGCCACAATTTCAGAGGATCTGAAAAACCTAGCGCTAATCTTAAATCTAATATATCATGAAATAAACTTGATTGAAATGATCTCTGTGGGGGACCGAAGGTCGTCTGATGTTATCTGCATTTAACGGTACAAGCATATCAGTGTTATCTGAAAGAACCTGCCGAAAATTTCAAACCATTTGTTACAGGACCATGAGCACCGAGCACGTGTGTAGCACGTGTACAGCACATGGTTGATCTCGACCTCCGTCCTCTTGCTTAGGTTCGACGCTGTGTAGTTTCCCCAATTACAAGGTATAACCAATGTACCTTCGTTTTCTGGACTTTTCAATGTGGTCCCACAAACGTTAATGACCCAATTTTGATAGCGCCAAACCAACCACACAACAATAATTCATGGGGGATAAGTGAAAGAAATACTGGAGAATTCTGCAGCAACTTCTAGTGTCCTGGGAACAAAAATGTTTTCTGAAACACCTAGGTCCTAGACATGTGATCCACCGCAGTCAAGAACAGCCTGCTCATGCCAAACTCCATCCAAATTAGCCTGCCATAGCTTGACCATGCCGTCTCCTCCGGTTGATGCGAGTGTCATACCACCCATGTCCCATTCCAGTTACCGCACCTAATCAGATTCAGAATGTAAGATGCAAGTGTAAACAATCACAAAGAAGATGCAGTCTAGTGAGCAAATAAAACAAACTAAGGTGGATCCATTGTAAATGGTCTATTTGGTTCGCGCCGCAATTTGCCATGTCAAACATTTGGTAAACTGTAGCTACCATAAACTGTGGGACAGGATGCTAAAAAAATATGGCACGTCATAGTTGTGGCAGCAAACCAAACAATTGACAGAATAACTATAACATGACTATGTTGCCTTGGAAAAAGCATCTAGTCTTCAATTGTGGTCGGTGTCCAACGTTTTCAGTACCTTTTTAAGGTCTGACAAACGTATTTTTAGCGGCTTTGTCTTGATGCTGGTGATCTTATTCTAGTGGAGTTGTCATCACATTGGTGATCTTATTCTAGTGGAGTTGACATCACGGAGCTAGCCTGTTTGTAGCGTAGGACTACTCGAGCTCCTTATTGGGGATGTATTTTTTCCGTCAGATTTTTCTTTTTAATTTTCCTATTGTAATAATTTGGCCTGATTCTACTCACGGGTAGATGAAGCCGGATAGTTTCTATCCTTTATTAAAAAAAACCTGTAGCACGGCACCTTTTGGCCACACACCTCGAAGCCCAGCCTTACTTATAAACTTGATTGAAGCATGCTATATTCCTTATTTCTAACAATTTAATTCTCAAACTCCAGGGATCTGAAACTATCAACACCATTAATAGTAGGGTAACGCCGGTGGCTACTTGCTAGAAAAAAAGTAATTACCTCATAAAATAGGATCGCCTAGATGATGATAGATTATACCTTCCTAACTGTCACTACTACATAAACGGCAAACAATGCTGATTCAAAACCCCCCTTCAGTGACGGTTTTTGAACCGGCACTGGCAATTCGGCAGTGATGAGGTCAAGCCATCACTGCCGGTTATGTCAAACCGGCAGTGATGCTTGAGCCATCACTGTCGGTTTTAATTGAACCGGTAGTGATATTATTTTTTAAAATTGCATTTTATTAATTGTTTAATTTTCATTTGGGGTTTAGGATAGAGGTGGTGGGGAGGGAGATCGTGGAGGTGTTTGCTATCGATCCATTTGATATCGATGTGAATTGAAGGTCGTTGTGGACTAGCGACAATACAAACCCATCACACATTTATAATAATTATTACAAAACATCCAAACAAAACTTAAAGTATCGAATTAAATGTCGCACTACAATAGCCTTTCGAGGCGGTCTTTTCCGTAGATCTTCTTGAAGTCCTTACTCTGCACAATGGACAGACACTACTAGAAAACTCCCCCTATAGCTACGCATTTTTTAGACCGTAGGCACGCTTTAATTCGTCTTTATAGAGTCGTAGACATGCTTTTACAAAAACGTCTTCGTATGGACCGTGTCAGGCTCCATAAAGACGATTTTTGAAAACATATATATTAGATGAAAAGACGTTTCATAGACACATTAGATGCATATCTAAACACATTGATACGTTTTTATAGATGCGCATATAACACGTGTCTATTAGTGTAGTTACGTCGTATAGTAATGTTTCATTATATGTGAAAAAATAGAGACAATATTGTAGATACATTTATAATTCATGTGTACTACTATAGTCATGTTTTGTAGTGACACATTATTGCGCACTAAGAAGTATAGAGACGATATAGTAGGTGACGTGATAGCTGACGTGGAGAGGTGACGTGGCAGATGAGATGACACGTTTTATAGTAATGCCTAAACATGTGCTTAAAAAAGTAAAACAATATTATAGCCACATCTTTATTGTGTCTACATCTATCGATACGTTGTATAGTAACACCATAGTGTGTATCAATATTTGTAGAAACGATTTGATACATACATCTATATTTCATGTGTAGTAGTATAAACACATTATATTGTAACGCTTTAATACATCCCAACAAAAAATATGTTTTCATTATATATATATAATACATCTAAATGAATGTAAAAATAGGAATTAAATTATTTTATTTTCTATTATTAATAACGGGAAGTAACCCATCAATGTATTGCTGCATTGAGCCTTGACAAAAAACATAAAGAATCTGACTACTACCTCAATAGCAAACATGTCTAGCCTTAACAAAACATAAAGAATTTGACTAACTTGATAGCCAAAATGTTCATTACTCCACACGCAATTATGTTCACACAGTAGTACAGACAAAGTAGATATTTTTTTCGTAACAACTAAAACCTATCTTGTTCACTTTGAAATTTGTACTTTGCTTCCCATCTAGCTCTGTGCACGTGCTGCCGGTACCAACTTGTTGCAGGTACGAGATGGGTTTCTAGCGTTCATCACCTACCATGGAACATTCGTTAGAAGCCCATATACATCAAGTCGAATGCATAACAATTTTCTCACATATTACAAAGTCACCAACAGTGGTACATTTGCATAGATAACAAATACCAAAACAGGTCTACATTCCTCAGGATGTTCCTCAAACTATGGGAATGGTTGGAGCTTGTCAAAATGATGGTAAAACTCAACAGTCATCACCATGTGCTTTGCCTTGGTCGTGCACTGCAGCAAGCTGATGGTGCACCACCTGCACTGGACGCAGCGCAACAAGAGCTGGTCAAGCTCTAGGAGTATGCTAGCATGTCAAACTTCATGTGTATGCTACTCACATTAACATGCACACATGCATGTTTTTGTTCTCTAGCTCCAAATCAATTCACCATGCCTCCCCAACTTCCAAATTTTAAACATATCATTAGATTTCAATATTTCATATTTCCAGGATTCCATCAAATCCTAAAAGGGCATAAATTCCACCTAAGAAATGTGTTGATTCTTTAGACTCAGTAACAATGACATACCTCAATTTTGTGAAACCAACAATTGGGATGGCAATTTCACAAATCCCACTGTTTTGGCTAGCAAAAAATCATTTTTCTCCTTAAACAAAGAATAGACAAGGCTTGTTTAATTCCCAAAGCCTTGTATCAAAATTTGATATGTCATCTAGCTTAACTGCAATTGAGACACATTAATGTTAGCCATTTGCACAGAATATAGTAGGGATAAGGGCATGTGAAAAGCTAGATACTAATTGCAGTAAAGAAAAGCCATATATTGAATCAGTAGAGTTGAGTAATCCAAGCAACACCATCGTAAGGTTCTTTCAGACCTAGTTAACTAAAAACAAAAGAAAAGTGGAGACCACAATCAGTGGCACATGTATACCATTGTAATTGGATCAGATCTGAATACAAATAGCCAAATGCTTTGTTTAACACATCATCAAGGCAAGAGAAAAGGATGAGAAGCACAAAATCAGGAATATTCAGAGCAAAGCTGATCAAATCACATAGAGCTGCAGGCGTAGATCCACTAAAGGGCATTGGCTATGCACATGTATGACTCTCAGAAGCCTAGGCTAAAATCTTTCGAAATGAAAGCAAAGATTGCCTTGCTAAATATCATTAACTAGTAAAGATGTCTCAAAGCAGTGTTTTTTGACATGTTGAAAAATATAGCAACCTTTTGGTAAATATTTAATTTGAACCTTCGTCAGGACAGGTACTGTGAATCAAAGATGGGTAAAAGAAAATTATTTGAAGTTTTTATTTTCTCTTACTCGAAGAAGAAAGCATCTGCTTCATCTATGAAGAGGTGCCCTTATCAGATTTCTTGGCCAGTCAAACAGGGTCTTAGTGACTGCTTGTGGTCCTAACGATGCAACAGCTCCACCAGTCATTAGTACATAATCTAATCCCTGTAAGTGGTGACAATATTAGTGGGACAACAGTATTTCAAAACTTTTTATTAGTGCTGACCTAAGTATGGTATATTAAATTGTACGGCACTAATATTCATTATTCAATTGAGAATTCATTCCTAAACTTGTGCTGCAAAAAGCATCGGCACCTGCAGTAGGAATAGGAAAATAAATGCAGTTGCACATGAGCTACAGGAAAGCAAATAAAAATATGAACTATCTCAAATTTCGTTTTCTCCTGGTCAGCCCACATAGTGCAGTTACTGATCAATGAAAATAAGAATGCAGGCTATGCAAAAGAAGTAAACGAATAGACAAATTACAGCACAGCCTATATGTATTATGTATTTAGCAGTAGCAAATCAAACAACAAATATCCAATTGCATGCCTTTTGTCATAATCTAGCGCCATGATAAGCAATATATCTATAATAAAAAAACACTAATTGACAATGTTATCCTATTTTCCAACTGAACCTGTATTGCAACATTCAAGGATAGTTTTTCTATCTATTCATAATAGAAAAGCTATTCTGTCAATACGGACAATGGCCGTCTCAAGTGATTAACAAAGTATTTCAAATAGCACACCAATTTCAAACGTGCGCGATCCTATACTAAACAAAATCAGTTCGCCTGATCAGACGCAGACACTACATCGTACTAAAATTTGGTCACGTACAGCTAGTCAGAGATGGAAGTAGCAATAAACTGCGAGATTCAGAGGGGGCACAGAATCTAGTCACCTGGTGGAGGAGGAGGAGACCGGGTGGCGCGGTCGCAGTGGGGAGGAGGAGCGACGGTCGCCGCACGGTAGGAGGGGCCGCGGCGCGGCGCGAACGTCGTCGTGCTCGGTTTCTGCGCGGTGGAGGAGGAGCGGAGCGGACGTCGCTGGGCTCGATGTCCGCGCGGGGAGGAGGAGCGACGGTCGCAGCGGGGGAGGAGGGACGGCGTGGAGCCGTCGGCGGTCGTGGCAGCGCGGATGTTTCCGTGCTCGGTATCCGCGCGGGGAAGAGGGGCGGCGTTGGGCCGTTGGTCACAGCGGGGATGAGGGGCAGTCGGCGGCCAGGGCGAGTCGATTTGAGGAATGGGGAGTGCCGTGGGCGGCGCGAGGTCAGGGGCAGCAGGGAGGAGGATCGTCTTGATTGGCGGCGATTTGAGAGCAGGGAGATCGCACGGGGCGCTATCTTGATTGGAAGGGATCGCACGGTTGCGGTTGCGGGGGTTGCGGTTGCGGCAAGATTTGCGGGAGCCGCGAGGGATCGCAGGGAGGCGGAGAAGAGTTGAGGCGGAGAAGAGTTGAGGGGAAACAAATTTTCAACCAATTTTAACAAAGTACGACGGCCCAAAATCCAAAATCCAAAATTCCAAATCCCAACTATTTTGATTCCAAAATTCAGAATTTAAAATATTTCAGTAGACTATTTAGTTCCAACCAAAATTTGACTTATTTTAGATTCCAATGATAAAGATTGCGAGGATGACACATAAACCAATGTAAAGATTCCTTTATTTTGGCCTCTTGAGTCCAAAATCCAAAATTAGGAATGGACCATTTTTTACCAAGGGTGGTGTTTAGTTCCATTTTTACAAAATAAAGAGTCAAAATCTAAAATATTTTAGATTCCATGGGGAACTAAACAGGGCCTAAATACCCTTCATATCCCACTTAGTCACGTAATAGAGTATGAGATGTATCTATTTTGGCATTGTCGGGTACGAAGGTAAGGGGTACCCTAAACCCTTCGTTAAATTAACGCTAAACATAGCAACCATTTTTAAGGCAAGGACCAGCCCACTACTCGGTGAGACGCGGCCCATCAATCGAGGGCCCCCTCTACACCAACTACGGCAACGAGCCACGGGCCGGCCCACTTCAACGAAAAACGACGGACGAGGGGGCGAGCGAACGACCCCCGGCTCCACCTCGACGACGGACGAGGGGGCGAGCGAACGACCCCCGGCTCCACCTCGACGACGGACGAGGGGGCGAGCGAACGACCCCTCGACCTCTACCTCGACTTCAACCTCTCAGACCCCGTCGACGCCTCGACCTCCCCCTCGACCAAGGGTCGAGCGGACGACCCTCGGACGAGGGGCTCGATTAACCCAACTGCTCCGGCATGGGTTAAAGTGAACCTACCTAACGACATGGGCGCCCACGTCCGCTGTCAAATCCGCCAACTCCCCGTCAGGTCCCCGATTCCTGTCAACTGTGCCGCCACTGTCGCCACTACGCGAGCACGGACTCCAACAGTACCCCTCGGAAAGTGAACAGTGCGACCCTCGACGACGACTTCGGGAACGCGACAGAGCTACGTAGGGCTCGACCCCCTCCCTCGACCGGGGGGCTCGACCCCTCTCTCTCTAACAACTCCAGTACGGAGGCCGTCCCGTCCGCCCCGTCCCGCCCGCCCCGTCCCGCTTCAGCTGGGGGATTCATGCCCGCCTGCGGACGCTGTGCTGCGACGACTTCTACTGCCGCCACGACCGGGGACGCCAGAAGGAAGGGAAGGCCATGCCGCCACAATGCTCAACGTCTCTCCACCAACACTGTGCCGCGGATACGCCGCCCATACTTCTACAGTTAGGGCCCTGTACCCTCGGACCTCCCCTTGGTCTATAAAAGGGGATGCCGAGGTAGAGTATAGGGGATCGGCTCCTACTTCTTTTGGGACTTCGACCGGACTTTGGTTCTCAGGGACCCTAGTTTAGACTCCACACTCCACACACCCCGCCACTCGATCGACCCCTCGGGTGGCCGACTCCGTGTAACACAGCTTGTACCCCCCCTGTACGAGCACGCTTTGGGTGCGAGATAATACAAGTCATCCTCCCCCTGCTGGACGTAGGGCCTTCTTTGCCCGAACCAGGATAAATCTTGTGTCCATCTTGCATCACGTCTGAGAGAGGGAGCACGCGATATACAAATTTACTCGTTGGTGGTCTTGACCCCCGGGTCATAACACCGACAGTTGGCGCGCCAGGTAGGGGGCTTCGCGTGTCGATCAACTCCGAACTACTCTCTCAGATGGATCCCACCATCCCACCGTTTCCATCCACCACTGTCGTCTGGTTCGGCAGTCTAGGGTTCGTTTCCACGGACCAGGGCGACTTCATAGTCTTTCCCTCCACCCGTGGCCTAGACATCAGCAGCTCCGCTGCGCCGAAGCCAGCAAGGATCAGTCGACGGTCCCTCCGCTTGCGACTCTGGCCTGCGATCAGGAGGAGGCGCGAGCGGCTTCGACGCGCTCGCCGTCGTGCGAGCTCTGGGGCGCCGGATGCCGTTCCCCCGGTCCCAGCTGGCGACACTGCCCCTTCTCCTAGGGGTCCGCTTGACCCATGCTTGTGGGCCGAGGGCGGGCGTCTCCCCGAGCGGGACTTCGGCTCTGCCACGTCGTCGTCCCCGGAGGCTCCTGTGGCCTCTCCGACACCCTCGACCCCGTCACCACCGCGTGGACCGTTCCCGTACGGGCTCCGCAACAGTGCCGGACTCTACTCTGCTTTTGCAGGACTACGGATACACACATACGACGAGTCCCCATGGACTCCGTCGTGGGCGACAGCCGATCCCGTCACCACCTCTTCACCAGGCGAGCCAGAACTGCCCCGTACGTGGGGCACGTTACGGCGGCGCCTGGAGGAGGAAGAAACTGGTAGGCTCTTCCCCCACTTCTACCACGCCGACCCCGACTCGGACTCTCCCGACGAGAGTTACGACTCCACTCGGGAGTGTTTCCACCTCGACGAGCAGACCGACCTCCAGGACGACGTCGACGATACCGCGGCCACCGAAGAAAGGGAAGGGGCCAACGCCACGCCACCTCGAGACGCCATCACCCCAAGTCCTGATAGAGCCGGTCCACCCCCCGACGTCCAGATTACGCAGGTCCGAGAGCTTCTCAGCAAGCTCGAGGAGGAGCGTCTGCGTCTTCAGCAGCTCGAACACGCCCTCGAGCGGGATCGAGGCCGTCCTCAGGGTGGAGGAGCTCGCGAGCGGGCCCGGGAAGTCCACCGGCAGATCGTCGAGGAGGGGAACGCCGAACCCCGAGTATTCAACCGCGCCAGCCAGAATGTCGTAGCGGCCGCGATGCTGCTCCGCGACATGCCGGCGCCGTCGACCCCCCAGGCACGGCGTATCAGGGACGAAATCCAGGGGCTGCTCCAAACTGCGGCCGTACAGCAGGCGGAGAGCTCGGCCTCGAGGCGTCGAGGGGCTGCCTCCGAGCGACGAGCAACGCCCCCTCGACAAAATCGGGAGGTCTCCGTCCACCAGAACAAGGCGCCTCAGGGCCAGGTCGAGCGACAACCGGTTCAGGAACGCCTCGTCGACGACCTCCCCCCTCGAGTGAACAATCGACGTCGGTACGGCGACGCCGAGGCTCGAGGCTACATCGCTCACCGAGGTGGGCGCTACGACAGCGACGAAGACCGATGTCGGTCTCCGGAGCCGCCGAGGCCCCGAGTCTTCGGTAGGACCATCCGGCGGGCCTCCCTGCCCGTACGTTTCCGACCACCCACCAGCCTGATCAAATACAACGACGAAACCAAGCCAAAACTCTGGCTTGCCGACTTCAGGCTGGCATGCCACCTGGGTGGAGCCAAAGATGACATCGTCATCATCCGGCAACTCCCATTGTTCCTCTCCGACACCGCTCGAAGGTGGCTCGAGGAGCTACCCCCGGACTTGATCCAGGACTGGTCCGACCTGGTCCAGATCTTCGAGGGTAATTTCAAGGGCACCTACGAGCGGCCGGGCAACTCCTGGGACCTTCGTAGCTGCAAGCAGAAGCCAGGGGAGACCCTCCGCGCCTTCACCCGCCGATTCTCGAAGTAGCGCACCGCACTGACCCACATCTCCGACCACGAGGTCATCACGATGTTCATCGCCGGGACAACCTGCAAAGAGTTGGTGCGGGAGCTGGGACGAAACATCCCCAAGACCGCCAACGAGCTCATGGACGTCATCGCCAACTACGCAGCTGGCGAAGAGGCCGTTGGCGCATTCTTCCGGATTCCCCAGGGAAGGGGAAGGGCAACGCGGATGAGCCCGGGGGCTCGGACGATGGGCCCAAGAGAAACAAGGGGCCCAAAAGGAACAACGACGGCAACGGCGACCGGAAGAAGAAGAAGAACCAACCGGGCCGGCGCAACGTCGAGCCCAACATCGAGCACGACGACGAGCCCGACGACCTTGTCGCTGCAGCGGACAAGCGGAAGCCTCGAGGGCCCCCTCCCGACGGGGGCGTCTTCGATAAGATGTTGAAGGAGCCTTGCCCCTATCATATGGGGTCGGCCAACCACCGCCTCGAGGATTGCCGCATGCTCCGAAAGCACTTCGTCCCTCCTGGCTCCAGGAGAGACGACGACAAGGAAGACCCGCCCTGTGACGCCCACATCAGGGGTGATGTCAAAAAAGGAGGCTTCCCCGAGATCCACGACTGCTACATGATCTATGGGGGACCTTCGACTCGCCTCACCACGCGCCAGCGCAAGAGGGAGCGTCGAGAAGTTTTTTCCATTCAGGCCCAGGCCCCGCGGTACCTCAACTGGTCCCACACGCCGATCACCTTCGATCAGGACGACCACCCCGAGCACATCCCCAACGCAGGGGCTTACCCGCTCGTCGTCGGCCCGATCATCCTCAACACCCGTCTCACCAAGGTGCTCATGGACGGGGGGAGCAGCCTCAACATCATCTACGCCGAGACCCTCGACCTCCTGGGGATCCCGAGGACCATGCTCCTGCCCAGCGCGGGGGGGTTCCACGGGATCGTCCCGGGGAAAAAGGCACTCCCGATCGGCCGCGTCAAGCTGCCGGTTTGTTTCGGCGTCCCCTCGAACTTCCGAAAGGAAGAGCTGACCTTCGAGGTGGTCGCGTGGCGAGGCACCTACCACGCCATCATCGGCAAACCGGGATACGCCAAGTTCATGGCGGTCCCGAACTACACCTACCTCAAGCTTAAGATGCCGGGACCCTCGGGGGTCATCACCGTCGACACCTCCTACGAGCACACATACGACTGCGACGTCGAGTGCGTGGAAAAAGCCGAGGCCCGTGAGGAGTCGGCTATCCTCGCGGCCCTCAACGACTTGTCCGGAGAGATCCCCGACCCCAAGCGCCATGCTGGCAACTTCAAGCCGGCGGAAGACACGAAGACCGTCCCGCTCGACCCCGGCCTCACGGATGGGAAGGTGCTGACGATCAGTGCCACCCTCGACCCCAAATAGGAAGCAGTGCTCGTCGACTTTCTCCGTGCGAATGTCGATGTGTTCGCATGGAGTCCCTCGGATATGCCGGGCATCCCGAGGGAGGTCGCCGAGCACTCCTTGGACATCCGAGCCGGGTCCAGACCGGTGAAACAACGCCTGCGCCGCTTCGACGAGGAGAAGCGCAGGATCATCGGGGAGGAGGTCGACAAGCTTTTGAAGGCCGGATTCATCAAGGAGGTACATCATCCCGAGTGGTTAGCTAATCCCGTGCTTGTAAAGAAAAAGAATGGGAAGGATAGGATGTGTGTAGACTACACCAGTTTGAATAAAGCATGTCCTAAAGTTCCTTTTCCTTTACCACGCATCGACCAAATAGTAGATTCCACTTCGGGATGTGAAACTCTTTGCTTCCTTGATGCGTATTCCGGCTACCACCAAATAAAGATGAAGGAGTCCGATCAGCTCGCGACCTCCTTCATCACTCCCTTCGGCATGTTTTGCTACCTCACCATGCCCTTCGGCCTGCGGAACGCCGGGGCCACCTACTAGCGATGCATGCTCCACGTCTTCGGGAAACACATAGGGCCGACCGTCGAGGCCTACGTCGATGACATCGTGGTCAAGTCCAAAACCGTCGGAAACCTGGTCGGAGACCTCGAGATCGCGTTTGGGTGCCTCAGGGCTAATCGCATAAAACTAAATCTTGAGAAGTGTGTCTTCGGGGTCCCTCGAGGCATGCTCTTAGGGTACATAGTTTCCCAGCGCGGCATCGAGGCCAATCCCGAGAAGGTAACCGCCATCACGAGGATGGGCCCGATCAACGACCTCAAGAGCGTGCAAAGGGTTACGGGGTGCCTCGCCGCCCTCAGTCGCTTCATCTTGAGGCTCGGAGAGAAGGCCCTACCCCTTTACCGCCTCCTGAAGAAGACGGAACACTTCGCGTGGACCGCCGAAGCCGAGGAATCGCTCTCGAGGCTCAAGGCCTTGCTCACCTCGCCCCCGGTCTTGGTACCCCCGAGCCCGGCCGAGCCCCTCTTGCTCTATGTCGCAGCAACTACCCAGGTAGTCAGCACGGTCATAGTAGTCGAGAGGGAGGAGGAAGGACACGCCCTGCCGGTTCAGAGGCCTGTCTACTTCGTGAGCGAGGTCCTTTCTGAGACCAAGACGAGGTACCCCCACGTCCAGAAGCTGCTGTACGCGGTCGTCCTCACTCGGCGTAAGCTCAAACACTATTTCCTTGGCCATCCGGTCACTGTGGTTTCATCTTTCCCCCTCGGGGAGATAATCCAGAACCGGGAGGCATCGGGAAGGATCGCCAAGTGGTCCGCCGAGCTCATGGGGGAGACCCTCTCCTACGCCCCTCGGAAGGCCATCAAGTCTCAGGTACTGGCAGATTTCGTTGCAGAATGGACCGACACCCAACTACCCCCAGCGCAGGTTCAGAGCGAGCTCTGGACTATGTACTTCGACGGGTCGTTGATGAAGACGGGAGCAGGTGTCGGATTGCTGTTCATATCACCCTCAGGGGTCCATATGCGCTACGTCATCTGCCTCCACTTCCCCGCCTCCAACAACGTCGCTGAGTACGAGGCCCTCATCAACGGCCTGCGTATCGCCATCGAGCTCGGGGTTCGACGCCTCGACGTGCAAGGGGACTCTCAGTTGGTGATCGACCAAGTGATGAAAGACTTGAGCTGCTACGATCCTAAGATGGAGGCCTACTACAAGGAGGTCCGAAGGCTCGAGGACAAGTTCTATGGCCTCGAGCTCAATCACGTAGCCCGTCGGTACAACGAAGCTGCCGACGAGCTGGCCAAAATCGCGTCTACTCGAGGGACGGTCCCCCCGACATCTTCTCGAGGGATCTGCACACACCATCCGACGACCTAGGCTCGGGGGCTCCCGCCCTCGAGCAAGGGGTCGACCCACCCCCTCGACCGATCCCCCCTCGAGCGGGGGAGAGGTCATGGAGATCGACGGGGCCGCCGCGGCGCCAACCCCTCCGACGGATTGGCGCGCGCCTTACCTCGAGTACCTGACGCGAGGCGAACTCCCGGAAGACCGCACGGAAGCCCGTCGGGTAGCTCGACATGCCAAAACCTACGTCCTATACGGGGATGGCCGCGAACTATATCGACGTAGCCCGTCGGGTGTACTTCAACGCTGCCTCACCCTCGAGGAGGGGAGGGCATTGCTGAAGGACCTACACTCGGGGGCTTGTGGCCACCACGCGGCGCCGAGAACGCTGGTAGGAAGTGCCTTTCGACAGGGCTTCTACTGGCCGACGGCTGTCAACGACGCCACCAAACTCATTCGATCCTGCCAGGGATGCCAATTCTACGCCAGGCAGACCCACCTACCCGCCCAAGCTCTTCAGATGATACCCATAACTTGGCCGTTCGCAGTATGGGGGCTCGACATTGTCGGTCCCCTGAAAAGAACCAAGGGTGGGCACACTCACCTTCTCGTGGCTATCGACAAATTCTCGAAGTGGATCGAGGCCCGACCCATCGCCAATATCCAGTCTCGACAAGCCGTGCTATTCTTCACCGACATCATCTACCGCTTCGGGGTCCCCAACGTCATCATCACCGACAATGGCACGCAGTTCACCGGCCAAAAGTTCCTGGACTTTGTGACCATCACCACATCAGGGTGAATTGGTCCGCGGTTGCCCACCCTCGAACTAACGGTCAGGTCGAGCGTGCCAACGGTATGGTTTTGCAGGGCCTCAAGCTAAGGATCTTCGATCGGCTAAACAGGCATGGCAGGAGGTGGGTCGACGAGCTGCCCACTGTGCTATGGAGTCTCCGAACGACACCGAGTCAAGCCACGGGGTTCTCTCCGTTCTTCTTGGTCTATGGGTCCGAGGCCGTCCTCCCCACTGACCTCGAGTACGGGTCCCCTCGACTGAAAGCCTACAGCGAGCAAGCCAACACGGTAGCCCGAGAGGACTCCCTCGACCAGCTCGAGGAAGCCCGTGACATGGCCCTCTTCAAGTCGGCACGGTACCAGCAGACGTTGCGGCGTTACCACGACAAAAACGTGCGCAAAAGGGACCTCAACGTCGGCGACCTCGTTCTGCGCCGTCGACAAAGCAACAAGGGGTGTCACAAGTTGACACCACCTTGGGAGGGACCCTTCATCGTAGCAGAGGTGCTGAAGCCCGACACTTACAAACTGAAGAACGAGAAGGGCGAGATCTTCACCAACGCGTGGAACATCGAACAGCTACGTCGCTTCTATCCCTGAGGCCCCAGGGCCTTGTACATTTTCGCATTTATGTACAAACTCTCGAATGAATAAAATGTTCTCGAAGCACATTTCACGTTCGTTCGTAGCTCGAAGGTAGCCTCGACTTTGCCCGGGCAAAGTCGAGCTCCCCTCGGGGGCTGACAGGAGGGCACCCCCCTCCTAAGTCCCCAAAAAACCCGTACGCTTTTTCAAAACTCGACCCTCCCTCTCGATCTTCGCCTCGAGTACGCTTCATAACTAAGTAAAGGCACCTCAAACTCCCTAAGGGTCGAGGGTGTCGTCGAGCCAGGGACCCACCTACGCCCCAGGGCTACGGTATCCCCGCCCGCCACCCCCCTTCCAGGGATACGAGCGTGCGTCGAATACTTAGTTCACAAGCGTCGGCTTAGGCAAAGAAAAACAGAGAGAGCCCGAGAAGTAGAAATAACGAGACGAACCCGTCTATAGCACTAAGGTAGCCTCGACTTTGCCTCAGCAAAGTCGAGCCTCCCTCGGGGGCTAACAGGGGGGGCACCCCCCTCCTAAGTCCCCGAAAAACTCGAACGTGTTTTCGAAACTCGACTCTCCCTCTCGTTCTTTCCCTCGAGCACGCTTCATAACTAAGCAAAGGCGCCTCGAACTCCCTAAGGGTCGAGGGTGTCGTCGAGCCAGGGACCCACCTACGCCCCAGGGCTACGGTATCCCCGCTCGCCACCCCCCTTCCAGGGATAAGAGCGTGCGTCGAACACTTAGTTCACAAGCGTCGACTCAGGCAAAGAAAAGCAGGGAAAGCTCAAAAAAACAAAAATAATTATGTGCATCTCGATCAAAATGCATTACACACAAAAAGCCCTCGGGGGCTTGGCATTGTACCAGTACAAAGGCCTAACTATTACATGGACCTTTTATTCCAGATATGGCTCGCAGGCCCGGGACTACCCGTCGACACCATCCGAGGGCTGCTCATCCACCGAGGGGATCACCTCGGGTTCGAAGAGTGACGCCAGCATGCCTCCAGGCACCTCTGCGTGATCCATCAACTCCTGGCACTTCGCGTCGTTCTCTTCCTCGGTCAGCTTCGGGTCGGTGGCGAACCCGTCGACACGAGGTTGAGGTCCACGTCGTAGAGTGAGTTGACGACAACGAGGGCCCGCTTTACGCCCACATGCAGGGCGGCTCGGACGTTCTCCGTCACCCCCCGCGTCATGGAGTAGAAGCAGCGCAGCAGGGACTCCCCTCGAGCATCCCCCTCGACCTCCGGCTCCGACTTGACCGAGAGGTCGTTGCAGAAGGTGTTGATGGCGGCCGCAAGCATCGCGTTGAGGTTCGCCTCAGTGCCGAGAAGACCCTGAAGATTGTCCAGGTCCTTGTGGGCGCGGGCATTCTCCTTCGCAAGTTCTGCCGAAACAAGCACGCAACGGTCAAAACCCAAAAAAGCAGAAAAAGGGTCGAGGCATGACAGACTCTACAACACCCGAAGCACTCACCTTGGTCCTGCACATCTAGGGTGGAGTAGGCCTACTCGGTATCCTCGAGCTGGCGGCGGATGTCGTCAAGGTCGGAGGACTGGTCCCTGACCTTGGCCTCGAGACCCTCGATGGTTTTGTTCGCATCATCGAGGGCCCTCCTCTCGGTTCATCGCCACCACACCCAAGGAGGTCGCGCGGGTCCGAGCCTTCTCCTCCGAGGTGGCCAGAGCATCGCGCTCGCGGGAGACGGCGTCGAGGTCTCCCCGGAGCCCTCGGATGCCTTCCGTTGCCCGGGCCAGCTCTTCCCTCAGCCGGGCGGCCTCCTCCTCGGCCTTGCGCTGGGCCTCGAGGGCGGCATCCCGCTCCCGCCAGACGGTGACGGTCGACCGAAGGGCGTCGTCGAGCTTCTCTTGCGCCGACGACAAGGCCTCCCAGGCTTCCTTCTGGATGGCCTCGTAGCCGGCCTTCGCGTGAGCAATCTTCGACTCGGCATCCTTCTGGACAGTCGCCGCCTCCGCCTTCGCGCGGGCGACCTCATCCCTCGCCTTATCCAGCGAGGCCTGTAGGGTCGAGAGTTGTCCCTGTACCCGGAGAATGTACTAGGACTTCTCGAAGGACCTCACCCGCAGCGACTGGCGAGGATAAAAATGGAGATCGTCAACAAACGGCAACCAGACAGTTCAAAGTACAATCTAAGGTAGAACAAAACCTACCTCCACTCCCTCGCGTATGTCCGCGGCGGCAACCTCCGTAGCGCGACATACCGAGTGTTCAAACAAGGCCCGATACTCCTCGACGTTCTCCCACCGTCGGAGCTCGGACTGGTCGTCGAGCGTGAGGAAAACCCGCTCGGGGTCTCGAGGGTCCGCCACCTCGAGAACCTCATGGCCCCACGCCGCGCTGCGGGCGGCAATACTCTCCTCGAACGTCCCGGTGACGCCATCGCACCGGTCCCCCCCTCCTCGATAAGCGGAAAGGGGCAAGGCTTCATCGTCTAGGCCACCTCGCGAGGACGTCGATGGCCCCGCCAAGCCATCGCCACCGGTAGAAGAAGACCCCGGCCAGTAAGACGGCCCTACGCGATGAAGGACCCTAAAAAGTTAACACCCAGCAAGGCGAGCCCACTGCATCTCGAGTGAGTCGAAGTGTAACTTACCTCGAGACAGCGGCCCCCCAGCGTCGAGGGGAGGCCGAGCCATCTCCGGCTCCGCCCGAGGAGCCGCGATGATGGCCAGTTCCGCCGGGTCCACCAGCTCGGCCACCATCTCGTCCACCTGGGCGGGGGTGGACTCCATCAACATCCCGCCCTGTGCCGGTGCGGGAGTTCCCTCGGCGCGCTCGACCGGACCTCCCGCCTCGAGCCCCGGCGTCGTCGAGGGGCCCTCGGGCGCGACGGTAGTCGTACCCTCGCGCTCGAGCTGGAGTCGAGCCTCCAGCGCAGCTAGGCCCTCGGGCCAGCGCCCCGTTGTTGGGTGAGCCGGGGCCTCCCGCTCGTTCGCAGGGGCCTGGGGCCTGGCCACCTCCCCCACCTCGGCGGCGACCGCTGTCGTCAGAAGCTCCGCGCCCCCAGGGCGCCGGATGCGACTTCCTCTGACGGCCGCGCGGGCGCCACGACCGTCGCTTCGACGACCACCGCCGGCGGGTTCGCCTCCTCCGCCGTTGGAGCAGATGCCGAGGCCCCCTGCGCCTTCCCACGCGCCATCGCCTCCAGGGCCGTGGCTACCCATGCCGCTTCGGGGGTAACCGTCGAAGGGGGCAGGGCGGCCGGACCGACCTCGGCGGCCGCTTGGACCGCAACCCCCGTCTTTAGCTTCTTGGCAGGGGCGGGGGGCGCGGCTCCTTGCGGGCGCTTCGACCTGAAAAAGGAACACATGCACAATGATAAGCACGGGTCCTTACCGACAAAGAGAGAAAACAGACAACGACTATGAAATCGACTTACCCCCTCGGAGCCCGGCGCTTCGGCCCGGCAACCGTCGGGCTTGTCGAGCTCTGGAGCACCGCTGCCCGGGGGGCGGGGGTCGAGGCGGCTCTTGGCACCTTCTCCCGGGCAGGGGCCGGCGGCGCCACCGTCGACTTCTTGCCGGTCCCCACCTGCGCCGACGAGCCCGGCGCCCGTTGCGCTCGACGCAGCAGGCTTTGGGGGCTCGCTCGATCGACCCCTCGATGGCAGCGCCACCTTCGTCCCCTTGCCGGTCCCCACCTGCGCCGGTGGGCCCGGCGCCCGTGCGCCCGACGCGGCGGGTGTCGGGGGCTTGCTCGATCGACCCCCCGACGAGGGTCGCGACGCCTGCGACCGCGTCTGCCGTGGTGCGACTTCCTAAGAAGCCACGGGGTGCTCCGCCCGTGGCCCAGCTTCGACGGAAGGGGCCGACCTCGAGGTCGACCCCTCCCCTCCACCAGTTACAACGGCCACCTGTTCAGGTGCCGTCTCCTCCTCCTCCTCCAAGTCGCTCCAGTTCGTCTCTTCCTCCTCCTCGTCCTCCTCTTCCGAGGGCGACAACTCCTCCTCGATGCCTAACTGCCTCTGTTGGGCCCGGCGCTGATCTCTCAGCTCTTTCTCCCGAGCCTTCTTGGCCGTCTTCGCCTTGGCTTTGTCCTTGTCGGCTTTTTGCTTCTCCCCGCGGAGACGATTCGCCTCTCTCGTGGCCCGGCCCTCCTTCACCGGCGGACGCGAGGGTTTGTAGGACACATTCCCCTGCAGAACGCAAGGCAGTTAGAACACGAACAGAAACGACGGAAGGAGCGGGCGCGAGGACTCTAACCGGAGGAAAGGACCTTACCAGCTCAAAGAAGTCCTCGTCCGGCTTCATGGGGATCTTCACGATGTTCTTGGGGTCGAACCCCCCCCCCCCCCCCCCCGCGAAGAAACGGCGGACGCGGCCGACCACCCGGTCCGGGGCCAGTTCTTCTTCGACGAAGCGGCAGCCCGAGAGATCGAGCCCCGGACCCATCTCGTCGATGTGGAGGGGTCGGGCCATCAGCGGCAGAACCCGCCGTCGGTGGAACGCCGACGCGACGATCTCCGCGGTAAGCCCCTTCTCCTTCAGACGCTTGAGCGCGTCCAGCAAGTCATCGAGGCACTTCTGCTTGTCCGTCGGGATGCCATATCCCCAGCGGTCGGGCTCGGCATCGAGTGTCCTCCCGGTGTACGCCGGGAATAGATCGTCGTCGTTCCTCAGGTAGAACCATCCGGAGTGCCATCCGGAGTGGCTCGAGGACGGGTTCGCCGGGAGCCAAAACTTCGGCCGCTTGACGGAGATGCTGCAGCACCCGGCTCTGACCCTCCGGCGGGTGCCCTTGCTGACCGAGGCATGGAAGATGTTGGCCTTGAAGATGTGGAGCCATAGCTCCCAGTGGGGCTCATCCCCAGGTAGCCTTCGCACACCGCGACAAAGACCGCCGCCTGGCTAATGCCGTTGGGGGTAAGGTGCTGGAGCTCCACTTCGTAGTGGTAGAGGAGCGCGCGCAAAAAACGGCTGGGTGGGGCGCCCAGTCCCGCCCGGTGGAAGACCTCGAGCGACACCACGTACCCCTCCGGCGGGTTGGGCTCGGCGTGGTCCCGCGGCGGAACTATCCACTCCGGCCTCTCCGCCGTAGTAACGGGCCGGAGAAGACCACTCTCCACCAATCCCGCCAGATGCGAGTGACGGACCGAGGAAGCGGGCCAGTCATCGGCGCCGACGAGCGCGAAAGTGGCCATGGGGGCGGCGGTTTGCTCGGACTTGGAGGCGGATGGTACGTTTCCTATCTTTCTCTTTCTCTCTCGCTCGCGCAGAGTTCCTGCTCGCGGGACGCCTAAGGCAGAGGCGGAGGGAAGAAGGCAAGGAAGGTGAAGGCGAGGAGGCAAAGAAGGCAAGTGCGCGGAAAAAGCTCAAGACTCCTCACCTTCACTACTTATACGCGGGAGGCCAACGGACGGATCCGGCAACAGGCAAGAGAATCTCCGCATTTAATTCGCCTGTACTCCCTTCCTCGTATTCCCTCCAGGATAAGGCGTCCCGTCCCATCATCGGGCTCCGCGCCGCACTCCGCCCCGCAACCGCACTGTTGCGCCGAACGGACACCGCCTAAAAAGGCGCGCGGCCGGAAACGTCGTTTTCGAGGGTAAGGAATCTTGAGGCAGCGAGAGCTAGCCCTCGAAAGAGGGTTCGACAGCTACCCTCGAGTACCCGAGGACAGAAATGACCTCGGGTTAGGACCTCGGTCCACCCCCAAAATCTCGAGGGGACAAAGGCCGGCCTACGAACGGGCTCGATAGCCCCCCTCGAGTACCCGAGGCCTGACGGGGCCTCGGGTCGTCAACTGTAGTTCATTTCATGGCCTCGAAGGGGTAAAGGCTGGCCCGTCCGGGGGTTCGACAGCCTCCCTCGAGAGCTCCGGCACAGGTATGTCCCCAAGTTCAATACAACAACCACCTGCTTTTCCCCTCGGCGGTCCAGAAGGTCGGACTCCTCATCCTGAGGATAGCGTCGGATGACGAACCATCCGTCAAATCTTGAGGGAGCAAAGGCTGGCCCTTACATAGGGTTCGACAGCCGCCCTCGAGTACCTGAGGTCAGGAAGGACCCATGGTTAACGGACTCCGGTCCACCCCCAAACCTTGAGGGAGCGAAGGCTGGCTCCACGAACGGAGTTCGACAGCCGCCCTCGAGTACACGAGTCAGGGATGTCCCGGTAGCTCGAGAACGAACTCTCGAGGCTCCCTGGGACATATCCGAGGCATACCTAGGAACACCTAAGGATCCCTACGCTGGGAGGCATCGAGCCACCAACTCCTATCGAATGGGATTGGCACCTTGGTGATCCACATGGTCGTGCTTAGCAAGCCGTACGGCTTGCTTAGCAATGAGAACGCCTCCGGGCCACTAGTCGACCCTATCGAACGGGGTCGAGTCCTCACTCGGATTTTTACCCGCACAGGGCACCATTTCTAATGGACTCATGCCTGAGAACAGCTCACCGAGGACTTCGGGCTCGTCCTAACGAGGATAGCGCGATGCTCTTCATCCCACAATCCGAACGAAAGGATTCGTGGGAAGGACGCTATGAGGTAGTGAAGGCCTAGCCATTCGAGGGCTCGAGGGCCCGACTACGCACGACACCCCTCGACAAAAGAGGGTCGAAAAACTCGTAACCTGGCAGACAGAGTCGACCTCTCGGGCGGGGCGCTCTGACTCCAGTGGTGCTCGAGGGAGCGAAGGCTGGCCCTCGGTAGGGTTCGACAGCCGCCCTCGAACACTTCTCTTTTCAGGAAAAGGAATGGAATCGACCCCTCGACAGGGTGCCACGCCTCCAGGTATCCTTAAAAGACCCCACTATACAACGTATTTTAGCCCCCAGAGGAGTTCTTAATCACTCCTCTGGGGCCTCGGGGGCTACCCCATGGGGTGCGCTCGCGCGCACCTCGCGGAGAATCGGATTTCTCATTAACCCTGCAGGCTAAGGACAAAACCTCCGGGCAATCCTTACTCCCCCGAGAAACGCGTATCATAGCCCCCAGAGGAGTTCTAAATCACTCCTCTGGGGCCTCGGGGGCTACTGTCGAGTACGAAGGTAAGGGGTACCCTAAACCCTTCGTTAAATTAACGCTAAACATAGCAACCATTTTTAAGGCAAGGACCAGCCCACTACTCGGTGAGACGCGGCCCATCAATCGAGGGCCCCCTCTACACCAACTACGGCAACGAGCCACAGGCCGGCCCACTTCAACGAAAAACGACGGACGAGGGGGCGAGCGAACGACCCCCGGCTCCACCTCGACGACGGACGAGGGGGCGAGCGAACGACCCCTCGAGCTCTACCTCGACTTCGACCTCTTGGACCCCGTCGACGCCTCGACCTCCCCCTCGACCAGGGGTCGAGCGGACGACCCTCGAACAAGGGGCTCGATTAACCCAACTGCTCCGGCATGGGTTAAAGTGAACCTACCTAACGACATGGGCGCCCGCGTCCGCTGTCAAATCCGCCAACTCCCCGTCAGGTCCCCGATTCCTGTCAACTGTACCGCCACTGTCGCCACTACGCGAGCACGGACTCCAATAGTACCCCTCGGAAAGTGAACAGTGCGACCCTCGACGACGACTTCGGGAACGCGATAGAGCTACGTAGGGCTCGACCCCCTCCCTCGACCGGGGGGCTCGACCCTTCTCTCTCTAACAACTCCAGTACGGAGGCCGTCCCGCCCGCCCCGTTCCGCTTCAGCTGGGGGATTCGTGCCCGCCTGCGGACGCTGTGCTGTGACGACTTCTACTGCCGCCACGACCGGGGACGCCAGAAGGAAGGGAAGGCCATGCCGCCACAGTGCTCAACGTCTCTCCGCCAACACTGTGCCGCGGATACGCCGCCCATACTTCTACAGTTAGGGCCCTGTACCCTCGGACCTCCCCTTGGTCTATAAAAGGGGATGCCGAGGTAGAGTATAGGGGATCGGCTCCTACTTCTTTTGGGACTCCGACCGGACTTTGGTTCTCAGGGACCCTAGTTTAGACTCCACACTCCACACACCCCGCCACTCGATCGACCCCTCGGGTGGCCGACTCCGTGTAACACAGCTTGTACCCCCCTGTACGAGCACGCTTTGGGTGCGAGATAATACAAGTCATCCTCCCCCCGCTGGACGTAGGACCTTCTTTGCCCGAACCAGGATAAATCTTGTGTCCATCTTGCATCACGTCTGAGAGAGGGAGCACGCGATATACAAATTTACTTGTTGGTGGTCTTGACCCCCGGGTCATAACACCGACAGGCATAGTCAACGATTTTGGGATAGTAAATGATTTAAATAAAAAAAATCATCAACAATAAAGTTGTAGAACTCATTTATATCTACAACCTTTGTTTTAGCCATTTCTCCATCAAACTTCATTGAAACAATTCGAAATTTGAATTTCAAAATTTGAGAACTCCAAATAGAATTTTTAGGTACGAAATAAATTCAAATAAAAAAGTCATCAACTATAAATTTTTGTAACTCGTCAAGATCTATATTTTTTGTTTTGGTTATTGTTCCATTTGATATTTATTTGTGATGGTTTGCTATTTTCTATAGTTTAGACAAATTTGTGTGATGGTTTGTTATTGAACCTATATTTATGAGACACAAGTTATTTTGCTAAAGATTAAATTGATCTTATTATATAGTGATCTATTTATGATACATTTGGAAGAGGATGAAGGAGGAGAGTGAGCTGGGTTGGGCTAGCTGTTTGGCCTGTGGCCTATAGGGGTTCTTGGGCCACGCGATATAGGAAGGGCTTGCTGGGTTAGGGTAGGCGAGAGGTTCATGCTCATTGGCCCCGTGGTGGTGGGTATGGAAATGGGTGGCATGGTGCCTCGCCCTGGTTTGGGCCTTAGATTCGGTCTCCTAGGCTTTTTTCTATTTCCTTTGTATTTATAAATCCTATAAATAAAGTACACCAAATATTACTTAAGGATTTTAAAAAATATATTTTGCCAACCGACCCTATATTTCATTCTTAGGTGAGCCCAAACACAAATCATTTACAAAACCAAATAAAAAATAGATTAAAATATTTTTATTTTCTTTGTATTTCTAACGCCTATAATAAAATAAACAAAAGTATGATTGCATATATATAATTATGTATACATGTATATGCACATTAGCAAGCAAACATGACTTGTTCTTAGGCCAGCGCAAACACAAATCATTTACATAACCAAATAAAAAATACATTAAATATATCCAGCAACATAAATTCTAGGAATACATGTATTACAAGATCATAACCATTATATGCTTCATATCAACTAACATATGAAACAAGAAGAATAAGAATGATTTATGTAGGATTAACACTAGCTTGCCTTCACTGGTAATCTCAGTTGGTCTAGGCACGGGAGGTTTGTAGTTCGAACACATAGGAACCTTTTTTCAGTTCTCTTTCCTTTAATCCAGAAACAGAAACTGGTTTAAAATATCACGAACACTTTTTTACTAAACAACTAAATATTGTCTTGACTGGTTAGTTCTGTCTGTTTTAAATTTGGTGTTGGAGGTCCCAGTTCGAACCATGTTGTCATGATTTTTTTCCCATTCAATCCTACTTATTTTCCTGATATTTTTTTCCTTCAACCCTATTTCCCATTCAATCCTACTTATTTTCCTGATTTTTTCCATTAAATCCTGCTTATTTTCCTTCAACCCTACAGGGACTATTTGTTATTTGTTTTTTCCTACTAAAATTTTTAGTTAAAAAAATATATGCCATGTCACCTCTAGTGGAAGATACGCTATGTCAATGCTTGTTATTTTTTCCTACTAGTATTTTAAATTAAAATAATATATGCCACATCAGCTCAAAGGCTCCCTTGGCAGTTTACGCGTTTTTAATTTCGTATTAAAAATGTATCTACATGGTTAAGGACAAATTTCTAATACACACTAAGATGTCTCTACCGGCTAGTAATGGTAAAAGCGTATGTAATTTCATATCAACTAGAGATATTTCAGCATCGTATAAAAAATGTCTCTATGCGCATAAGGACAGTTATTTGAGACACTTTACAACGTGTCTTCATGCTACTCACGGTTGAAAGCATGTCTAATTATGTGTCAAATTTATATGTTTTTAGTTGCATGTCAAAAAACATTTTTAGGTTTGTATTGACGATTTTGAGACGCACTTTACAACATGTGTAGAGGTTACTAACGGTTGAAAACGTTTCTAATTTCGTATCATTTTAATACGATTTCAATAGCATGTTAAAAATGTGCCTAAATATCACTTGACGTTGAAAGCGTGTTAAAAATCGTGACACTTAGATACGTTCTTAAAATTGTATCAAATAACGTCTTTATGTGTCAACGTAGATACGCTTTTGATGGCGTTACAAATACAACGTAGCTACAAGGGGAGTTTTTTAGTAGTAAGATATCCTTTTCTATACACTATCTCGTTCAGAATAAGAGCTAATATCTCCTCTTGAAATCCTCTTATCTCAAAATCTACCAACCTGTTGTGGCCCTGATCTTTGCGCTATAAATTGATACAAGATGATATTGAGATGCACATACGTAAGACAAAACAATAGAATTAAAATGTGACGCGTACGTACCATGCCATCACCTATTCCTAGTTTTGCGCCAAAGTAGGCAAGCATTGCCCACATCACATAGAACCTGCACTCGTTGTTCCCCATTGGTTGATCTAGGTGCTTGACCTTCTTCATATACTCCACTTTGAATGGGGCTCTCCATTTCTTTTGCAGCTTAGGCTCCACATTTCTCCAATCAGGTAACGCCTTCATTCTATGTGACAATGTAAATGAAGTGTGAAGGCTGAGGACATTAATTACAATATTATATGTGATTGAAAAGTGTGGTGATATTATGTTCACTTACAGAGAGATGTGCCAGTGTCGACAATGTAAATGAACTGAGAGATGTGCCAGTGTCTAGTTGTCTGAGGGAGCTTTGTTGCACCACGCTTAGTCCTTCTGGAACTCTCACCAGTACTTGGACCTTCCGGCGAAACCTGCTTCAAAATTTATGAATAAGTCCCCATCAAACTTGACCTACCGTGTTTTTAGGTATGACCTAAGTTATTACCTCGTTTCCTTGGCCCTCTTCTAGGTTTAGCATATGGCTAGGGCTCCAAGGTCTTTGATCCCCTTGCTGGTTGTCATCGGATCCTTGGTCACGTTCAACACCGCCATCACTAGTTCCTTGGTCATCGGCTTCGGTCGCAGGGCGACGGGTGGTGAATCGGCGCTTAATTGTCATGTTTCTGGACAATAATTTCGATTATTGGTATTAACTCATAGGTACATAACATATATACAAGCATAGGCTCCATTATTGTTATATTTCTATGGGTAGCACAAGTATATAGATAAGTCATGTATCTCCAAAAAATGTGCCAAGTCATGTATCTAGCATGAAGAGTGATTGATATTAGCTCATAGGTACAAGTCATGCTATACACAAATTATGCTACAAGTATATACAAGGATATTGGTATTATCTCATAGGTACTATAAGTGCTATAAGTACAAATTGTTCTATAAGCCATGTATATATGATATGAAATTTGTCATCTATCTATAAGTACTATAAATTCATGCTCAATGTTATCAATATGAAGCCTCTATATCTCTATCTCTATCTCGATCTATCCACGAATTTGAATCATGGTAGCCACAATATGAAATAAAGAGATGACATATATATGTATGTATCTCTCTCTATCTCTCTATCTCTATCTATCTCTCTATCTCTATCTATCTATATATCTATAAGTGATCAAAGAGTTTACAAGCATACCATATATCATGAAATAAATGATTGTATATATAACGAGATGGCATATATATGATTGTATATCTCTAACTCTCTCTCTCTCTCTCTATCTCTATCTCTATCTATCCTCTATCTATATCTCTAGTTATATGTAATCCATCTCTCTCTCTTTCTCTCTATCTCTATCTCGATATATGATTTTTTCTTTATGGCATTCCATCGAACAAGCAAACAAGCAAGCAAAAGCAGGGCATTCCATCTCCTCCCTTTCTCTCCCTCCTTCAATTCATCTCATCATCTATCTCCATGCCAAGCAAGCAAGCAAAAGCAGAGCAGGTCCATGTACACATTTCATCGAACACCTTCGGTGCGTGGACATGGAGCTCACCGCGTGGAGGTTAGGGTCGGATTTCATGCTCCTCTACGTGCTCCTGCTCCTGCTCCTGTGCTCCTACGGCGTGGATGTGGCGGCCGGCGATGTCGTGGCGGCCCTGGCGGTCCTGGGCGGCGTCGACCAGCGGCGTCACGGCGTCGAGCAGAGCGGGAGGCGGCGGCGTGCAGTGGAGGGAGCTCCTCGCGGCGGCGTGCGTCGAGCAGAGCAGAGCGGCAGAGTGGAGGGAGCTCCTCGCGGCGTCGAGGTTGTCGAGGTCCAGGGGGCGGCGGCAGCATGCAGTGGCGAGCTCGGGCTCGAGCAGAATGGCTAAGTGTGGAACGGGTGCGTGTCTAAAATTTTCGGACGCGCGCCAGTTCTTTAAATAGGGTGGCATATCACTGTCGGTTCTTATTACAAACCGGCAGTGATGTCCCCTATCAGTGCCGGTTTGTAAGAAGAACCGGCAGTGATGAGGGAGCATCACTGACGGTTCATATCAACCGGCAGTGATGAGGGCGCGCATCACTGCCTAACCGGCAGTGATAGAGGCACATCACTACCGGTTGCTCTATAACCGACAGTGATGTGTGTATTTTTTTAAATCTGCCTTTTTCTTTAGAATTCAAATTACTCCTGATTTTTCACTAGAACTTGAAAAACTTCAAACATAGAAGTTGCATAATTTTTAATTCTCTACAACTTTTGCTGAAGGAGCATATTCAAATTCTTTATAGTTTTTGAATTTCATTTTGAATTTGAATAAGGGTTTAAAATTCAATTACCCCCTTTGTAATTACTCCAAAAATTTGAATAGAAGTTGAAAATCTTCCAACATAGCTTTTGCTAGTTTTGAGGAGATCTACATTATTGATTATACACTCAAGGTCTAATTCTTTATAGTTTTTGAATTTGAATAAGGGTTTAAAATTCAATTACCCCCTTTGTAATTACTCCAAAAATTTGAATAGAAGTTGAAAATCTTCCAACATAGCTTTTGCTAGTTTTGAGGAGCTCTACATTATTGCTAATACACCCAAGGTCTAATTCTTTATAGTTTTCGAATTCCTTTTGACATGGCATACATCAATCAACAACGTGGTACAACTCATCAATCTACACCTCCATATGATCTCAAATTCGATGCAAATTACTAAAACAACATTTCATTAAGGATTATATAGTTTATGATACTCTAACAATTCACGGTGCAGGCACGATGATGGTCTCATCGTGATCACTCCGGAGGTAAGTAGGTTCGTCACCCTCTTCAAGGACATGTAGGGTAACGTCCGCCCCAAAAGGAGTCATTTCTTCATAACCTTTGTAGTCTTCTTCGTCTATCACTCCGTCGACACCGACAATCTTCCTTTTGCCTTGCAATACTACATGTCGTCTTCCATTTGTATTGTTATCCCTTGCATAGAAGATTTGCAAAACATCCTTTGCAAGGACGAAGGGGTCATCTCTGTATGCGGTCTTGGATAGATCAACGGTAGTGAACCCATCCTTATCGGTGTTGATGTCATTCAGCCGGACCCACAGACAATGGAAAAGAGCAACTTTCAACTGATGTCCATAGTCTAGCTCCCATATCTCATCTATGAAACCATAGTATGTTGCCACCACCGTGCCGTACTCATCGTGGGCGTCGAAACGAACACCACTATTTTGGTTGGTGCTCTTTCCGTCCTGTTTTTTGTGTGTAAAATGTAAAACCATTTATTTCATATCCTTGGTACATCATTAGCGTAGTCGAAGGTCCGGGGGCTAAGAGATCTAGCTGACATCCCGTCACCATTCCTAGCCTTTGGCGTCGAAACCAGTCACCGAATTCCTCCTTATGTTTTTTCTCAAGCCAAGCCTGTGACCTACCGATGTGCTTCCTTTGCAGTAACTGTTTGTGCTCATCAATGTATGCCATCACACCGTCGGCCTACTGGAGAACAGCGAAGTGTGCTTGTCTGAAGGAGACCACTTTGTCTATTTTGTCAGCTTTCTCACCTATTGTTCCTTTGCCCCCTAGTCTTCCATCATGATGAGATACTGGAACTCCGACCCGCTTGATGTCCAGATAATATGTGGAGAACTCAATAGACTCCTCTATTGACCATCCTTCTATCATGCTCCCTTCTGGTCTGAATTTATTCCTAACATACCGCCGAAAAAACTTTCATGAGCCTCTCGAAAGGAAACATCTGGTGTAGGTACATTGGGCCAAGGGCTTTTATTTGATCCACAAGATGAACAAGTAGATGCACTGAAATGTCAAAGTAAGTCAGTGGGAAATGCATCTCAAGCCTGCATATCATCTCAGCTATCTCCTGCTTCAGGCGGTCTAGCCTGTCCACTTCAATGACCTTTTCAGAGATCGCGTTGAAGAATGAACACAACTTTATGATTGGAGCGCGGACCTTGTCAGGGAGGATACCTCGCAGGGCAACTGGGAGCACCTGAGTCATTATGACATGACAGTCATGGGCCTTCATAGAACCATAGTTAAACTTAAGTTCTCTCATGTTAACTAGCCTCTTCGGGTTCCCATAGTAGCCACTCGGTACTTTGAGATCGTTGAAGAAAGAAATAAGCATTTCTTTTTCCTCCTTTTTCAGTGTCCATGATGCCACCGGAACTTTCAAGTGGCCATTCTCAAGAGTTACTGGGTGCAACTCCTTCCTGAGGCCCAGGTGTTGCATGTCCAAGCGTGTCGCGAGAGAATCCTTGCTTGTTCCCCTGGTGTTCATCAACGTGTTAAGTGTGTTACTGCACATGTTTTTAGTTATGTGCATTGGATCAAGACAGTGACGTACACTCAAAAGTGGCTAGTAAGGTAGTTTCCAGAAGATTGATTTTTTCTTCCAGATACTATCGGTTGGCGCTGTTACTGCCCCGTCCCCCTTCCCAAGGACAACATTTGTGATTTTGCTTAATTGTTGAAGCAGTTGTTTCCCGTCTCGATACTTTGGAGGTCTACGTTTCTCAGTAGTCCCATTAAAATCTTTTGTATTCCTATGGTAAGGGTGATCACGACGTAGGAACCTACGGTATCCCATGTAGACCATCTTCCTGTTTTCTGGTAGATGTGTAGCATCAGTCTCGTCCAAGCACTCGACACACCCAGTGTATCCTTTTGTCTTCTCTCCAGACAAGGAACCTCGCCCTGGTAGGTCGGTGATTGTAGCGATAAGTACAGCCTTTACCGTGACATGTTCTTTTTTGTACTCATCCCAAATATCCTTCACACCCGTCTCCCACATCTGTAGTAGTTCATCGATCACTGGTTGTAGAAGCACATCAATATCATTACCAGGTTGTCTTGGTCCTTGGATTAGTAATGGCATCTGGACGTATGCATGTTTCATACAAAGCCAGGGTGGAAGGTTGTATATACATAGCGTCACTGGCCAAGTGCTATGATTGATTCTCGCCTAGTCAAACGGGTTCATCCCATCCGTGCTCAAAGCAAACCACATATGCCTTACCTCTCCACCAATGTTCTTATAGAACATAGTGTTGATAGTCCTCCAGTCCGACCCATCGGCGGGGTGTCTCATCATTGAATCTTTGTTTCGCTCTTCGTTGTGCCAACGCAACAGCTTGGCTGACTTCTCATTTGCAAACAACCTATGCACTCGTGGAGCTATAGAAAAATACCATACGGACTTTACTGGCCCTCCTCTGGTCTTGCTTCCATCATTTGATGGCCCTTGCTTGTTTCGGAGAGTTTTACACTTGGGACATGCATCCAAGTCTTTGTATTTCTCTCCATGGTACAATATGCAGTCGTTGAAACACGCGTGAATTTTCTCAACCTCGAGACCAATTGGACAAATCATTTGCTTCACAAGGTAAGTCTTTTCTGCTAACTCGACCTCCAGGAACAGTTTATGTAGTATAACTAACAAGTTATCGAAGTCTTTATCACTCAACCCATTCGTTGATTTGAACTCTAATAGCATGATGTTGGCTTCCAGTTTGCTTATTGGGCAGCACGGAAACAATGGTGTTTTTGCATCCTTTCTCATCATCTCTAGTTTTTTCAACTATGAAGCACTAAGGAATCCTCCATGCACATCATGTAGAAGCTGTGAAATGCCATCATTTTCCTCAGTGTCGTCAGCTAATGTATTCATAAACACATCATCATTGGTAGGCACATGTTCTGTGTACTCATGAACAGGCAATAATGCATTCAGGGATACACTAGGCATGGGCACATCATCATTAGCATTTTGACCAACCTCTCCATGCAAAGTCCAAATCGTGTAGTTTCTCATGAACCCCCTTGTGATCAAGTGCAAACGTATATGTTCCACGTCGCCCCATTTTCTCGTATTCTTACAGTCTTTGCATGAACAGAATACAAGATGTGAGTCCCCAACATTGGCTCTAGCTCGCTTGATGAAATCGTCGATGTCTGTCAAGTATCGTGGGTCTGTATGTGACAGATCATACATCCACCCTCGAGCCGTGTCTGCACTGATAAAATGGACAGAGCAGAGAAAACATAGGAACATATTAATAGGAGCATTTTTTAACAATATTTTTTTCTTTATAATTTGAATTTGGTCGTGCTATAAAAAATGAGACAACAAAATAGGTGGATGCATGGAGTATTAAATGTGAGTATTAAATGCATGCATAAAGTATTAAATGTAAGTATTAAATGCATGTATGCATGGAGTATTAAATGTAAGTAATAAATACCGAATCTATTTCACATCACATCAAATCTTTAATACATGCATGGAGTATTAAATGTAAGTAATAAATATAACTAATTACAATTTTTATCCATAATTTTCGAGACGAGTCTTTCGAACCTAGCTACTCAATGATTATACAATAATTTTCCAATAAAAACAAAGTGTTACAATTTTTCTAAATACTTTTGGATCTAAAAGGTACAAAAAATTGACACAAATTGCAACATCTCTCTTCTTGATCATGAAAACTAGCATCGCTCTAAACTATAGATTTACACAAAAAACAATGTAAACCAACAATTCTAAAAAATTATGCTTGTTACTAACCAAGAGCAAGAAGATATGAGGATCTAAGAGTGAAGAAGAGCCAAAAATAGAGATCAAGAAATCCACCAGCCGCAACAATGGAGAGAGAGTTCCGAGCACTGTTCTATACTGTTGGGCAGAGGAGGGAGAGAGGAGATCACGTGCTTTATATTGTACCCAACATCACTGCCGGTTCCAGCCACGAACCGACAGTGAAACACCACATCACTGCCGGTTGGTGGCTTAAACCGACAGTGATAAGGCCGAGAAGCATCACTGTCGGTTTAGCCTCTGCCCCCAATAATTGGAGGCCTGTCAGAGGATGAACCGGCAGTGAAGAGGCAACAGTGATTGTCGTTTCTGTAGTAGTGTTTGGCGCAGCGAAGGACTTGGCGTAAAATGCGCGGTCGATGTAATCGTCGTTGAGAAAATAGTCGTACAGTACGGCATAGTTCATAATACAACAACATCTTTATGCGTAATACATCAACACCTTTATGGACGTCCACATTTACGGAGAAGAGAACGACGGTGACATAGCCGGCTAGCGCTCAACGAATGCTGGCTTCCGCGGTGCGGCGACGGACGCTCCTTGCTTCCTTCCAGCGGTTACACGCACATAGCACGACACGCAGGCAGGATGCGGCTGCGTGCGTGCCTTGCTTGGCAATTAGGTTAATCACCTTGTGGCCGGATCATTAGCATTTACAGAAATATTAATGGGCTACCTCCATAGGTCACATGAGCTTTAACTATTTAACAACCATATCCTCCTTTGAGCCCACAATGTTGCAAAAAATACCTAGTAGTGTTTGAATAGAAGGACAGGTTTCAGTCATACCTCGCCATCGTGGCCGTTAAGTAAAACAACGTTACGTGTCGAAGGTCTGCTATCAGTGCCAGTGTTCGAACCAATATGCCAGATTGCAATTCCTTTCAGGTTGCAACTGCACAATCTCATATGGTTTAGAATAGAGCATATCAAAGGAAATAAGCATGTCAGTATTGTTAGGGCATTAAAGAGAGAGAAAGCACAAAACATTATCAATCAGTCCTAACTTACAATGGGAGAGGCGCTTTTTTACTTGAGAACAAGTCAACAATAGTTGTTAATTAGCTTGTCGCGGTAGGATTTGCTTCAAGCCTAGGCACTGGTGCCGGGCAAGCGTTTGACGCTTGATTAGGCAGCAATGCCGCGTACAAGCGCCGGTATCATGTCCACCATGGCAAGCAAAATATGTAACCACCTACAAGGCCCTGGAAAGCTAGAAGCATTGTACGTACCCTTGAAGAAAAAGGGAAAAAAAATGAGTAACTGCTACTTGAAACAGATATTTAAGAAGCAGTTGGCTGCCGTGTTCTATTATGATCATTTAGAATCTGTATTAGTTGGCAGACATGAGAGCAACTCCAACGGTTTCACAATAGGTGACCTCTATTCTAGTATCCTAATATGGAAGAGGTCTATCACTGTTTTCACTTTTCATGGTTTTTGAGAGTGGCTGCAGCAGTACACCAACATTCATTCAACTATATTTGGCCCAGCTTACGAATTCGGACCAAATGAACCGAGCATGCCCAACTCAACTGCTCTTGTTTGTATAAGCCATTGTATCATAATGCAGATAAGACCTCTTCTCTTTCCCTTCAAAAGTCAAAACCCTAGTCACTCTATCCTTTTCTCTCCCTGTAGATGCTCGCACCAATCACCAAAACTTTCTAAGCTCAATAACGCATCAAGCAAATTGATCCCAGTTATGCCTAATTATTCATCTCAGTCTAGCGCTCCAACTATAGGGGGTTGATTGGTCATTGAGAGGTTGGGAATTGGTAGGATTTTTCTCACTACTCCCATGCGTCCGATTGCGCATCACCATTTACATGCCACTGCCGCCCATTGCACTTCAGGAGACTGAGACTGTGGCCTCAAAATCTGGCCATTTTGGGTCCTCGGTTGGATTTTCTCCAACAAAATTGGCTCATAATATATCCCAAACAGGGCCTGAACCTCCTGCTTTCCTCTACAGTCTGAATAGCAGGAGCACAGGATGATGTTTGGCAGAAATATTCAATTAACAAACATAAGGTGGAACCTAACATTAAAGTGTGCAAAGCAGGTTTGGAAAAGAAATGGTTGACTAAGGACATGTTTGGTTCCTAGCCATAGTTTACCATAACTAACCTTAGGCAAGTGTGGCAAACCACAAAAGTGTGGCTAGCAAATTGGTTGCCACACTTTTCCATGGCTAAGAGAATCTTGCCACACTTTTGTACTCTATGACATGTGAAGTTCAGAATAATCATGCCTAAACTTAGTTGTTAACCATACATTTACTAACTTGATCAAACTTTCTTATGGTGAAGTGTGGCAAACAATGGAAGAGGGACATAGGAACAAGAGTTAGAAGTTGGTGGGGGAACTAGCCTTGTTTTGTCTCATTTCTTTGTTTTGCATATATGATGGTAACTAAGAGAGGGTTTTCAAAAGAGAGCTTTTTAAACTGTTTGGTTGGTTTGGGAGTGAGAAATAGTAACCAAAGTCATGATGAACAGTTGCAATGTCTCCACCTTCCACTTAAGAACAATTCCAACCTAATTATCTCCCTTGGCCTTAGAACAGTGCGAGCGTAGAATTCCTTTCCCATCCACTGATTCCAATGTCCACTATTCAATCAAGGCGATTCCCCAAATACAAACTACCATCTCCTATTCACTTATAAGAATTTCCTACGATCAAACACACCTGTAAAGTACTGATCTTTATGCAATATGTAGGCAATAAGTGTAAGATTTATCAGTCAGAGTTTACTTGTTTATTCTTGCCCAGTGCCCACAGTTTGTTATCAAAGCAATCATGCAGTAGAAACACAATGAAAATCATGGGTGTTTACACATAAAACAATCACCCAACCACAACATCCATATTAAGAAACGAGTTACTGAGAATAGCAAGCGCAACCAAATTATGCTGATAAAGGCATATAATGCTTGATCACAGGGATACATGCCAATGTTAGGAGCCCATGCTACAGAACACACTCCGATCCAGGGCCTTGTACACACCGCCCGTCACACTATAGGAGCTGGCTAGATTTGAAGTCATTAATTACCTTTAACCATAAAGAGGGGGATGCCTAAGGCTAGGCTTGCGATTGGAGTGAAGTCGTAACAAGGTAGCCGTCCTGGAAGGTATGAACAGCTTTTCCCACTGAATCAGATCACCCGCTTATGTTCCCTAGTTGTCCAGGTGTGACTTAGTTTGCTTAGTAAGTATGGTAGGACAAAAGATGAGTACAGATGACTATTATCTCCCTTTTCCTCAGGTGAACCAAGCTCAACAAGTGGAAGCCAGTGCTGATGAGCTTCTTCAAACTCCCAAATATGTTCATCTTTAGTATATTAAGGCCCTGTTTAGATCCTAACTAAAAACTTTACGCCCTGTCACATCAAATGTTTAGACACATGCATGGAGTATTAAACATAGATTAAAAAATAACTAATTGCACAATTTATATGTATTTTGCGAGACGAATCTTTTTAAGCCTAACTAGTCCATAATTAGACACTAATTGCTACATGTGCTAATGATTGATTATTAATTAAATTTAATAAATTCGTCTCATGGTTTATAGACAGATTCGGTATTTTTTTATTAGTATCTGAATACCCCATGTGACATTCGATGTGACACCTAAAAATTTTACACGTTGCGATAAATCTTGATGGAGCCACAAAGCAGTTCATCCACTAACGCAAACGCAAGAAACAGACATAATATGACAACACAGTAACCACAAAGTCAGAGCCACATCATGAAGGGTAATGGGACTCATCCAAAGTAATCCTCGCCAACCCCTCCCCCCTGGTTACAGTTCTTTCTTAGTTTCTGTAAATGTAAAATCAATTAAGAAAGTGGTTTTGGGAATATAAATGAAGCTTGAATAAAGGAATAAGCTTTAGTCTAGAGAGTAACTGTTTTCTGTTGTAGTTATTCTATATGAGCATATTTTCACTTAGAACTCTTATCAGTTGCTGAATAGTTGTGATATGAATTTAAGATGTTTCCTAGTTAGGGTATTCAAGAAGCTTCTAAAGACAATACTAAACCAAAAAGGAAAACAAGAGGTTAACTAAATCCCACCACAAACCTTACAAGAGTTGAAATGAGGCGAATCTGAATTGAAGCCAATTGCAAAACTAGCTTGTTGGCTTCCACCTCTTCTTGGATTCCATGCTATCAATGCAGAAGTGCTTGCAGGTTTTCCAAATCTGGAGATTGGATCAGTAATGTTTTGGAACTCTGCCTACAAGAATGTGGCGAATCAGATTATTAGCAAACAAGATCACATGCTAATTATAGAAGATCAAATCATAAGGCACTTTGGTTTGCAAATCAAGAGTAAACTGAAACATCATAATTTAAAGGATTAAAACTTTGAAAATGGTTAACAGTAACTAGATAAACCTAAATCTTGAATCTAAGAGCTCATAGACCTTGACTTGGCCATCTGAGTTTGCAGTAACCTATACAGAAAAATAAAGGTTACTAACAGAATATTTCAAGCGACTAGGAAAGATTAACAGAACAAAAAAAACACAAGCGAATGAGGTATTTCTGATTTTGAGGTTACTAACAGAAGCGAATGAGGTTACTAACAGAATATTTCTGTTAGTCAAAATAAAAAAACACAAGCGAAATAATGAATGAGGTATTCTGTTAGTCAAAATCAGAAATATTCTGTTAGTCAAAATCAGAGAATATTCTGTTATTCTGTCTAAAGATGAAAGGTATAAAAAAACACAAGAAATAATGAATGAGGTACAAATACATCATTACATCATATCTTATAATCCACCATTTTCAAACTTCCCATATGTAATCCAAAATGTACATTTAGTATCCGAGAGTTGCCATCCTCAAAGATTTTACGCTTTCTCCAGGTTGGAAGTTGATCATCTGTCAGTCAAAAAATTCAGAGTAAGGGTTTTGGCTACCCAGAGATAAATTGATGGATTGAATACAACATAGTGATAAAAAACTGATTTTGGTTGAAGTCGAGATTGAATGAATAACTCAATAGATTACTTAACACAAACTAAATTTTAAATTTCCTTTGAGACTGACTTCTCATAAAAACACTTGTACAAGCAGAGAATGATAAAACCCCATATTTTTTTAGGTCTAGGAAAACTTGAAAGTGAGTGACTAAAAGACAAGGACGAAAGTATCTGAAGGACAAGATTCAAAAAGGACCTGAAGTAATCTGAAGGTCATTCTACAAGAGAGGTTGTTAATTAATCTATATATCCAAATATTCCATGGTAAAAGGTGTTTTCGTGGTCAAAAGGAGTTCTTCAGGTAACCATCAGACTAGCAAGGAAAGAGAAGTTTAAACGATTGCTAAGTGATTCACATTTTTTTTTCTGAAACAATATGCACACAAGGTACTGTTGATTATATTAATACACACCACAAGAAAACAGCGCAAAGCTCTCTGACAGGAACATAAGGTACTGTTTAATAATATTCCAATATATAAAAACTAACAAAAGCATGTGAAATGAAAGTAGAAGATAATTGCAGATATAGAACATCATAAACCAAACCTAAAAAGACACGCATAGAAATAACTGGCCAGCAGCATCCTCCTCCCACAAAGACAGTGTCCCATCAGCACAAGCACTATAGCATCCCCATACTCTGGAGGAAGCCAGACGACATTCACAATGGTCTGATCATGGGCATGATCCAACACTGCACCAACCAGGTTATAAACCAGAACACACACCAGTTTGTAGAATCAAAAGAACAAATGAGTTTAACACAATAAACACAGAAGGAAGCGATCTTGGATAACAGTTCCCAAGTAGCCATGTGTGCAATAATGCCGACAAGGCTGCATATCCATCATAATTTTCAGACCAGTTACTAATTCAATGTCAGGAACTCGAATACTTGCCTCGCGAGAAACATTACCGTCCCACGGCACTGCTACTTAACGACACTTATTAGTCTACATATTACGCTTTGCTGAGAAAAATAATTGTGTAATCTAGAGAACGAATTTGGTAATTTAACCACGCAATGTGCCCATGACAGTCCTGCCTGTCATCGTACGCAAGTACTAGAATGTAATACTAGGCAGCAACAAGCTCTAAGCACGCACGAAACTACTAAAAACCGACTCTTTGCTGAGTGCCAAAGGATTTGTCGAGTGTTTTATATTGGGCACTCGACAAAAAGTCAGGTTACCGAGTGTAACACTCGGCAAACCACCATACTCGGCAAAGAGTCTCTTTGTTGAGTGTCCAGCACTCGCAAACACTCACACTCAGCAAACTTGCTCTTTCCCGAGTGTCAAGCACTCAACACAACTCCACGCTCGGCAAACATGTTCGTTGTCGAGTGTCAGATACTCAGCACACGTTGACACTCAGCAAACTCCGTCAGCAGCTAACGCCGTCAGTTCTTCACCGAGTGCCGACGTTAGGAGTGGTGGTAGGAGTTGTAGTAGAAGTAGTGGTAGTAGTAGGAGTCGTAGTAGTAGTAAACTTTGGTAATACTTGGTGTATGGATTCAAAATATATATGTGATTGTCGGCCATCATGCCGTTAATATATATGTGGTTGTCGATCATCGTGCCGTTGGTTTCTGTTAGGTTTTGGAAACCTCACCGTGCAAGGGAGGTTCTACCAAAATTTTAAATTGTCGTTATTCTCTTTCTTCTTTTGCAGGAGAAGGAAGGGGATTGCAGGAGAAGGGGAGAATGGGGCAGAGGTGAACTCACCGTTGTGGGTCTACCTACACCTACACCGCGTCGCCTCACCACTACATCGTTCTGCCACGACTTTGCTAGCCCTGACTGCATCACCACCTAAGGTATAACCCCGACACTTGGGAACTCGACAAAGTGACCATAACCTAGGCATCACCTGAGAAATTATTTTGTCGGGTGTCAGTATTTTGCCGAGTGTTATGTCTAAGACACTTGACAAAGAACAAGGCTTTGCCGAGTGTCATGCATGAGACACTTGGCAAAAAAAACAAGGCTTTGCCGAGTGTCCTACTCAACGACACTCGACAAATCCTCAGTATTTGCCGAGTGTCTAGTTGTCGGCGTTACGAAACTACGAACTAGTAAATAAGTACGTGTGTTGGGTCCGGATGGTGAGACAATGATACAAGAGGTTTATACTGGCTCGAGCAAAAAGATCCCTACATCCAATGGGTAGTGCGGCTCGATCATGTTCCTTATCTCTTACTTGCTAGGGGTGTACAAGTTTGGTCGAGAGAGGGAAGGTTGTTCCTAGGTCTCTGTGTGAGTGAGTGTGTGTAGGGTCGAGATGGCGGACTAGAGGGGGGTGAATAGTCTTTTCTAAAACTTAAATGTTACGGCTAACCAAATCAAATGCGGAATTAAAACTATTGGTCTATCCAAGACTACACCCCTCTATCTATAACTCAAGCACCTAGCAAAGTATGTCTATTATGCTAACTAAGGTGCCAAGCTGGGAAGCTCACCTAAGCAAGTCTAGGTTGCAAGGTCACACAAACCTAAGCAACTAGTACTCTAAGGACACCGGGAGCTCCTACACATACTAGTAAGCAAAACACAAAGCACCTAAGCTCACTAGAAATACTCTCTAGCAAGACTAAACAAGTCAACTAGAGAGCTCAACTTACTTAGCTACACAAACTAAGCAATGTGACTAACAAGGCTACACAAGCCAATTAGTCACTCAAGAGCTACTTCTAAGCTACACAAGCCTGAAAGTGCAATCAAGCCTTAAGTGGGTTTTGGTGACATGACAACGCAATTAGAAGACTAATGAGACTTTGTGAGTATGACAAGCAGGATAAACTTAAGGAGGTTGATGAATAGGTTGGCGGACCCCTCCAACTACAAAAGTTCATGGCAACAAGCTCAAAGAGTTTAAATTCATTTTATACTTTGAAATTGAGTTAGGAATGTCGTACTATAAAGAGGGATTCAACACGCATGCCAACAAGTGAACCAAATGCATATCTATACAAATACATCACACCTCCACATATATAGTAGGCAAATCAGCCAGCTACCCGAAGATCATATCCTTCACTGCCGCGACTCATTCAGCCAGTGGACAGTGAAGGGGTATATCATACCCCCTCACTCACCCCAACGGCTAGTTCTACCATTCCAACATTCAGACTTCGCAAGAACAGAAAAAGAAGGTCCTCTCTTGCTCTCCCTTCTCCCTTGGTGCTCAACCACTCTCCTCCATTGATCTCCAATCATTCTTTGAGAGATTGAGCCTCCAAGCTTTGAGAAGAAGCTTCTCCCTCGGATCTTCACTCCTACAAGCATTTGGTTTGCGTGGTGGCCGGCGGTTTGAGTTGTTTACTCTTGGAGCTTTGCTCCTAGCCGGCTAGAAGTTGCCCTTGAGCTTGCCTCCTTCGTGTGGCAGCCTAGGGAAGTTTGTATCACCCATCATTTGCTAATACACTTCTCTCATCTTAAGGGTTCACCCCCTTTACTTGAGACCGAGGAAAGAGCTAGCCTTGTGTGGCGAGCTTGAGCCTTGTGTGGCGCACCTCAACAACGTGGACGTAGGCAAGCCTTGGTGGCGAGCTGAACCACGGTCAAATCTTGTGTCACCGTGTGCTTGTTACTTTACTTTCATATATCTTGTGTGCAAGGTGATTTCTAGGGTTTGGACCCGATCTACTCGGTGGGTGTGTTGCTACCACTTTCAGGTGGTACTAGAGGTTCCCTACACCTCTAGGAAGGTTTCTATTCAAGCACAATTTACATTCTAAGTTTACTTTTTAAATTGTGCATATATCCGTTGTGGTGACCAGCACTGCTGCCCTTAGTCCAGCAGTGCCGGCCACCCTGGCAGTGTCGGCCTCTTTGTTGACAGAAAGTTGCAGTTTGTTTTAAACATGCCTATTCACCCCCCTCTAGGCTAATCAGGTCCTTACAAGTCGTATTAGAGGAAGGTTACCTCAGTCAGCACTTCACCGTGCGAGGTAATTGCCGAAGAGGGTAAAGTTGCGGTGGTTGACCCCAAGGTGGTTGACCCCAAAGCTGTGAATGTGCACTCCACGGACAGCAGCGAGAGTGCGGACTCAGAGAACTACCTGACCACTCCTAGCATGTCCGCTGGAGAAAGAGCTAGAAGAAAAGAAGCTAGAAGATTGAGAAAAGAAGGAAAAAGATTACAAAGAGAAGAAAAAGCTCTGAATGAAGCAAAAAGCTTGAAGCTTGCCGAGAAGCTTCATAGAAGAGAAGTAAAAGCTCTCAAGAAGGAGGTTGAGTCTAGTAGCTCTGACGGTGATGATGATGTATCATATTGTTCCTCCAAGATAGAGAAGAAGGATGAGAAGAAGGAGGATGGCAGCAAGAAATACTCCGCCATATCCTTTGATTATTCATCCATTTCTAAACATGAGCATAAACCATTATTCCATGTTCCCGCGGGCAAATTGCCTCATTTTGATGGGACTAACTTTGCCAAGTGGAAACACTTGATGAAAGCTTATCTTGTAGGTCTTCACCCTGGTGCTTGGGAGATTGTGCACAAAGGATGTGATCCTCCAGTTGATCCCACAAGCCCCACCACTACCAAGCTTCGGTGCATCCAACTCAATGCAGAAGCAACTAGTGTGTTGCTAAGTGCATTGGATGGTGATGAGTACAACAAAGTCATGGGATTGGAAGTGGCCAAGGAAATTTGGGATACTTTGCATCTTGCATATGAGGGTGTGAGCAAAGTGAGACAATCAAAGATTGATCTATTCATGGCCAAGCTCAACCGGTTCTTGATCAATGAAGGTGAAGGGCCACAAGAGATGTTTTATAGGTTGATGGTGATAGTGGGCAAGATTAGAGGACTTGGTGGTGAAGAGGTCAATGATCACAAGGTTGTCAAGATCATGCTTGAAGCGTATTCTCCAAGGAATGAGACCGTTGTGACATTGATAAGGGACAAGAAGAATTTTGAGTACTTCACACCAAGTGATGTGCTTGGAAGGATCATCACCTTTGATTTGCAAAGGGAAGAAGCACAAGAAAGGAAGAAGCTTGGAGATATGCAAGCAAGGTTGGAGGGCATGAAGATCAAGGATGTGGCTCTCAAGACAAATAAGAGCACAAGAAAATCAGCCCCTATCTGTCCTAAAAACAGCAAGAATGCATCTTCAAGCAAAGCTCAATCAACCAAGACCATCAAGCATGAGCCCGAAGCTTCAACATCAAGTGATGATGGAAGTGAAGATGAGCAAGAGGAGAACATAGATGACATGGCCATATTCATGAGAAGATTCAACAAGGGGATAAAGAGCAATGGGTACAAGCTCACAAGAAGGAAGTTCTCTAACAAGAAATCAAGAACTTGCTTTAGGTGTGGTAGCACCAAACACTTCATTGCCGATTGCCCAAATAAGAAGGAAGACAACAAGTTTGGAAAAGGCAAGAAAGAAGACAAGGGTGACTACAAGAAAGGGAGAAGAAATGTGGGTGAAGCTCACATTGGACATGGTTGGGATTAATCAACCGATAGCTCAAGTGAAGAAGAGGAGATGACCACCATAGCTATTCACAAGTCATCCACTTCACCAAGGCTCTTCAACAACATGTCCGATGATGATGAAGGCTTCCCTCACACTTGTCTCATGGCAAAGGGTGAGAAGGTAAAATCAAAACCCAAAGCCAAAGCTCCTTCTCCCAAAGACATCTCTAGTAGTGATTCTAGTGATTTCTCTAGTGATGATGAATCTAGTGATGAAGAGATAAATGAAATAACTAGTAACATGGATCCTAAAACAAAACTCTTCATTGCTAATATATTGGATGAATTAGAGGCAACCAAAGCTGAGCTAGCATCTAGAGAAAAGACTCTTATCAAACAAGAGGATCTTTACATTGCTAGTGAGGAAGCTCTTGAATTAGAAAGAAGTGAGGTGAGCTCTTTAACTAAGGCTTTGGCCAAAGAAGAAGAAGCTCATTCTCTCACTAAGGAGTGTGGTGACCTCAAGCAAAAGCATTGTGGCTTAATTGAAAAGCATCAAGAGCTTGAGGCACAATACTCTCTTCTTTGGGAGGGCAACTCACATCTCTCTAAAGCAAATGATGCCTCTTCTCCATCCACTAGTCAAGGTTGTGGAAAATGCTATAATGTTGATATGAATGCCTATTCCACTAACCTTGCCAACATGGAGGCCATGAAGAAGGAAATAGCAAGGCTCAACAATGTCATCTCAGTTTCAAAGAAGAATGATAAAGACAAAGTTGAGCCCAAGAAGATCCAATACAAGGATGGAAGGCATCCATCAATCAAAGATGGGCTTGGACACACTTAAGGAGGTAAAACCAATGGTAGAAAAATGATCAAAGGCATTGAGTGTGTCAAGTTTGAGAAGAAGGGAAGCATTGGTGCAGATAAGCCTGCACAGACAACAACTCTGCTGGACCAGCCCGGCAATGCCACGCCCCACTAAAGGGAAGGCTACCATTGCTTCACCTGATCAAGCTAATCCCCAAGTCCATGCCAAGAGGATGCCTCAACAAAAGCAGGCTTCTCAGAAACCCAAGGACACAATCTGGGTGGCCAAAAACAAATATGCCTATCAACCCAAGGCAAGGTCACCTCACGGGAGTTTGTCCTAATTCTACATGCTAAAGTGCAATGACCGTGGTAAAGTCATTGCAGAATTTGTGGGTGATGAGAAACATGATAAAAGAAGCATGAACATTTGGGTTCCTAAGATTGTGGTGACTAACACGCAAGGCCCCAAGATTGATTGGGGACCTAAATCTAGGAACTAAACTTGTTTTGTAGGCATACTCCTCCGGTGGATCAAATTGGGTGCTTGATAGTGGATGTACAAATCATATGACCGGAGAGAAGAGTATGTTCTCATCATATTCCCCTACATCAAATGCAAGTGAGAATATTGTTTTCGGTGATAACTCAAAAGGGGAAGTGATTGGACTTGGTAAATTTGCTATTACTCTTGATCATTCCATCTCAAATGTATTACATGTGAATTCGTTAAGTTACAACTTGTTGTCGGTTTCACAATTGTGTGAGATGGGCTACAATTGTCTCTTTACGGATAAGGGTTTGGAAGTCTTTAAGAGGGAGGATTCCTCTATTGTCTTTACGGGTCGTTTGAAGGGAAAGCTTTACCTAGTTGATTTCAACAAAAGTAAGGCTAAGCTTGAGACTTGTTTAGTGGCAAAATCTAGCATGGGTTGGCTATGGCATCGTCGACTAGCTCATGTTGGGATGAGGAACTTGTCCAAACTCCTTAAATATGAACACATTCTTGGACTAACCAATGTTCATTTTGAGAAGGATAGAATTTGTAGCGCTTGCCAAGCCGGGAAGCAAGTAGGTGCACCTCACCCACCAAAGAGCATTGTCTCTACCAAGCAACCATTGGAGCTAATTCACATGGATCTCTTTGGACCGGTGGCCTATATAAGCATTGGTGGTAACAAACATGGTTTAGTTATTGTTGATGACTTTACTCGATTCACTTGGGTGTTTTTCATGTATGATAAGGCACAAGTGCAAGAAAAGGTGAAAACCTTCATTAGAAGAGCACAAAGAGAATTTGGTTTTCAAATCAAGAAAGTTCGTAGTGACAATGGAACCGAATTCAAGAACACTCAAGTGGAGGAGTTTCTTGATGATGAGGGCATCACGCATGAATTCTCCGTGCCATACACCCTCAACAAAATGGTGTAGTAGAGAGGAAGAACCGGACACTCATTGACATGACAAGGACAATGCTAGATGAGTACAAGACTTCGGATATCTTTTGGGCTGAAGCCGTCAACACCACTTGTCATGCCATCAACCGGCTCTATCTACACAAGGTCTTGATGAAGACTTCATATGAACTCCTAACCGGTAACAAACCAAAGGTTTCCTACTTTAGAGTTTTTGGGTGCAAGTGTTTCATACTTAACAAGAAACCCAAAACCTCTAAGTTTGCACCTAAAGTTGATGAAGGTTTTCTTCTTGGTTATTGATCAAATGAGCATTCCTATCGTGTATTCAACAAGACCTTAGGGAAAATTGAAATCGTGATAGACGTGACATTTGATGAATATAATGGCTCTCAAGTAGAGCAAATTGATCAAGTGATTGTAGGTAATGAGGAACCACCATGTGAAGCAATCAAGAACATGGCCATTGGTGACATTAGGCCACAAGAAGTACAGGCCAGAAAAGTGGAACCTCAAGATGGTGATGCTACTGCCCCAAGATTGGAAGAAGATGGGCCAGCAGTGCTCCCTGGTCAGGGCTCTATCCCTGTGGCCGGCACTGCCGGACCCAGTAGGCAGGCAGCAGCCAGCCCATCACCTGCTACACCAAGAAACCTACAACCAATATTTGAAGAGTATGAGTATGATGACCAAGCTGATCAACAAGAAGCCACAGAGCATCCAAGATTGAGGCAAACAATTCAAAAGGATCATCTCGTTGATAACATACTTGGGAGTCTCCGAAGGGGGGTAACTACTCGTTCATATTTGGAAAAAATTTATCAATTTTACTCTTTTGTCTCCTCTTTGGAACCTCTCAAGGTTGAGCAAGCTCTAGATGATCCGGATTGGGTGATCGCTATGCAAGAAGAGCTAAATAGCTTTGAAAGGAACAAGGTTTGGTCATTGGTGGAAAGACCCAACACTAATGTGATTGGAACCAAGTGGGTCTTCCACAACAAGCAAGATGAGCAAGGCTTGGTGACAAGGAACAAGGCAATATTGGTGGCTCAAGGTTTCTCTCAAGTGGAGGGCCTAGACTTCGAAGAGACATATGCACCGGGGGCTAGGCTTGAAGCAATTCGAATGCTTTTGGCCTATGCCGCCCATCATGATTTCAAGCTTCAACAAATGGATGTGAAGAGTGCATTCCTCAACGGTCCTATCCAAGAGCTAGTACTCCCTCCATCCTTGTATAGTAGGCGCAACTCCAAAATTGCAAAGACCAAGGAAAAATTTAATTAGCGCGTGTTCCCAGGAAAGCCTCTTCGGTTCCGCTTCCAAGCGACTACGGCCCACGCTCCTCCGTCATGAGACGTTTAGCAACCGTGAACTTCTTCGTCCGTTTGGCTTCCATGCATGCAAGCATGAAATTTCGTTTTGGCTTCCACCGCGTGCACTTGCAAATCATCTCCCGCCTAATTGCCGCGCGCTAATTTCTCCACGCACAGCACCATGCAACCATCAACTCCCGGAGCCCACGACTAAACTGACGAGCTATTTTTTCAAAGCCAAAATTTTCTCTCTTGGCGCCTGACTAAAGGTATTCGTTTGGTGAGTACGAAATGCTCGAGCGCGGCGGAGCTCTAGCTGTTCTTGACGTTGCATGCATCGGGCTTGCATGCAACGAGCGCTCACGACCTGCCACCTTGCCTGCACTAGAGTCTTCTCCTGCTTGGCCTCTGCCATAACCATCACCTAAGCTAGGAGCCACGCCAGATACGTATGGAAGAGATCCAAGCAAGGAGTAGGACGAGATACGTATGCAAGGAAGAGATGCAAGCAAGGAGTAGGACGAGCCGTTGGCCGTACGCGTACGTACTAGTCCTAAATACCCAGCTCCCTTGGCTCTGTGAGAGAGATACGTTGAGGACTAATGGCAGATGAGTCCTCCGAGGAATCAGCTGCCAAGATTAAATGCTTCACCACGCAGAATTGAGTCGGGCGCGCGTAGCGAACAGCCAGCGCCCTGTATACGCGGACCATTGAAAAAAGTGGTTGCGCCTACTATGCAAGGACGGAGGGAGTATATGGTTAGCAGCCACCGGGATTTGAAGATCCAAAGTTCCCACATCATGTCTTCAAGCTCCATAAGGCGCTCTATGGGTTTAAGCAAGCACCAAGAGCATGGTATGAATGACTTAAGGATTTTCTACTAAAAATGGCTTTGAAATAGGTAAAGCGGATCCTACTCTCTTCACTCATAAGCTCAATAATGAAATCTTTGTGTGCCAAATATATGTCGATGACATAATATTTGGTAGTACTAACCAATCCTTTTGTGATGAGTTTAGTAGGATTATGACTAAAAGATTTGAGATGTCTATGATGGGTGAGCTAAAGTTCTTCCTCGGTTTTCAAATCAAGCAACTCAAGGAAGAGACTTTCTTATGCCAAACCAAGTACACCCACGACATGTTGAGAAAGTTTGACATGGTGAATGCTAAGCCAATCAAGACCCCATGACAACTAATGGATATTTTGATCTTGATGAAGGAGGGAAATCCGTGGATATAAAGGTATATCGCTCCATGATTGGATCTCTCCTTTACTTATGTGCATCTAGGCCGGACATAATGCTTAGTGTGTGCATGTGTGCTAGATTTCAAGCTAACTCGAAAGAGTGCCACTTAGTGGCCGTTAAGAGAATTTTGAGATATCTAGTTTTCACTCCTAACCTTGGCTTATGGTATCCTAAGGGCTCTAAGTTCGATCTACTTGGGTATTCGGATTCTGATTACGCCGGTTGCAAGGTAGACCGAAAAAGCACTTCGGGGACGTGTCAATTCCTTGGAAGGTCCCTAGTGTCTTGGAGTTCTATGAAGCAAAATTGTGTAGCCCTTTCCACTGCCGAGGCCGAGTATGTTGCAGCCGACGCTTGTTGTGCTCAACTACTTTGGATGAGACAAACCTTAAAAGATTTTGGATGTCAATTCACCAAGATACCTCTCTTGTGTGATAACGAGAGTGCCAACAAACTCGCAAATAACCCGGTTAGTCACTCTAGAACCAAACACATAGACATCCGTCATCACTTCTTGAGAGACCACGAATTAAAAGGAGATATCGCAACTCACCATGTGAGCACCGAAAAACAACTAGCCGATATCTTCACTAAGCCTTTCGATGATACAAGGTTTTGTGCTTTGCGTAGTGAGCTGAATATACTTGATTCTCGTAACGTGGTTTGAACTATAGCACACATTTGTTTGTCCACCTAGCGACTTAGGCAAAACTTTGAAAAAATTCAATTATGTGCTTCAAAACCAATTTTGAAAGAAACTTGAATGTGTTGGTCATTGTATGATTGATGATTTGCTTACTGACCAGCACATGGCAAGGGGTATGTGTCCACAATTGCATAAATATAGAGTATAAGGGTGGCATAGTGCCTCACTGCTTGCCCAGGCCGGCAGTGCCGGCCCCTAGGCCAGCAGTGCCGGGGTGCCCGGCAGTGCCGGACCTAGGTCCGGCAGTGACACGACTTAAGGGACCCGAGCCTTTGGGCCCAAGTCCTCCCTCTCAGTTTTATCTTTTATTCCATGCCCAAACCCAAGGGGAATCCATCCCAAGCCATATCCCCCCAACAGAACACCTCTCCCTCTCTTCTCTCAACCCTAAGGAGACACAAGGAGCCCGGAGGTCCCTCTCTTCCCCCCGGTAGTGCTGCCCTTCGGTGGTGCCTCCATTGGAGGAGTGTGGAGGATCTTCCTCCCTGCGTCAAGCTCCATTCAAGCCCGACTTTCTTCATCCTCACCCCTCTTTTTCAAAGGTAATAATGTTGAAACCCTAACTTGGGTCGATCTATGCAATGTATGGATTTTGAGATGGGATTTAGATTGTTAGTAGTTGCATTATGTATGGTGATGTATCTCTAGTAGCTAGATTTGATCAAAAATTAGTATCAATGGAGGATTGATGAAGCTTGTGTTGGTGCTGTCTGCACCAGGCCGGCAGTGCCGGACCCTGGGTGGCAGCACCTATGGATATGCTTCTACAATCGTCCATTGACCCTAATTTTTGGTTCAATCTCTACACTAGAGTTTCAGTTACTATTCTAAGTGCAGCAACTTAACACTTTTCTCCTTTTAATGCATAGATGGACGTGGTGGATCGAGTGGCGGTGCTAGAGGAAAGGGGCCAAGGACCAAGGCCCGAGCTGTCAGAGGAGGCAGAGGAGGGTTTGATGATGGTCTGAACCCTAGGCAGAGGGTAAGGCAAGAGGAAGATTTGCAGAGGGCAGGAAGGACCATAAGTGAAAGAGCTTGCCCATGGACACCTCCAGATTTGGGGTTGTTCAATGGTGCTTATCTTGTTGAGCATCCTGAGGAGGTGCTTGTCAGAGAGCCTCAGGACACTCCTGGCTGAGTCAGAGTGAGCTATCAGAATCAGTGGAGGACAGTCCAGGAGCAGGGGGTCATGAATCCCTATGATGTGCCAAAGGACATGAGTGTGGATTACAGGTTTTGGAATGTTTTTCATTCCGACTATTACACCACTGTCCTTCTTCAAGCTTCCAAGCCCAAGATCATCAAGATAAAATACGTTGATTGGGAGCACTTGGAGATCAAGAGAGACCCTGTTTTTGACAGAGTCATTGATCAGTGCAGGGAGCTTGGTATGTATCACTTGATGGGTTTCCAGAATGGGTGGAATACTGAGATCATCTACCAATTCTACTCCACCTACTATTTGGACAGGGAAAACATGGTGATGCACTGGATGACAGAGGGCATGCATTACAGATTGGATTATGTGACATTTGCCCGCCTCCTTGGCTTTGGAGAAGATGACAGAGTCTGCTTTAACATCCATGATAAGAGAGGTCTATCAAATGAGGAGATATCACAGCTCTACATCAAGCCTGAGGAGGCAGATGGTCTGATAAAAGGTTTGAGGAGCACACATTTGTATGATTGATTCTCGTAACGTGGTTTGAACTATAGCACACATTTGTTTGTCCACCTAGCGACTTAGGCAAAACTTTGAAAAAATTCAATTATGTGCTTCAAAACCAATTTTGAAAGAAACTTGAATGTGTTGGTCATTGTATGATTGATGATTTTCTTTACTGACCAGCACATGGCAAGGGGTATGTGTCCACAATTGCATAAATATAGAGTATAAGGGTGGCATAGTGCCTCACTGCTTGCCCAGGCCGGCAGTGCCGGCCCCTAGGCCAGCAGTGCCGGGGTGCCGGACCTAGGTCCGGCAGTGACACGACTTAAGGGACCCGAGCCTTTGGGCCCAAGTCCTCCCTCTCAGTTTTCTCTTTTATTCCATGCCCAAACCCAAGGGGAATCCATCCAAGCAATATCCCCCCAACAGAACACCTCTCCCTCTCTTCTCTCAACCCTAAGGAGACACAAGGAGCCCGGAGGTCCCTCTCTTCCCCCGGTAGTGCTGCCCTTCGTGGTGCCTCATTGGAGGAGTGTGGAGGATCTTCCTCCCTGCGTCAAGCTCCATTCAAGCCCGACTTTCTTCATCCTCACCCCTCTTTTTCAAAGGTAATAATTTTTGAAACCCTAACTTGGGTCGATCTATGCAATGTATGGATTTTGAGATGGGATTTAGATTGTTAGAAAGTTGCATTATGTATGGTGATGTATCTCTAGTAGCTAGATTTGATCAAAATTAGTATCAATGGAGGATTGATGAAGCTTGTGTTGGTGCTGTCTGCACCAGGCCGGCAGTGCCGGACCTGGGTGGCAGCACCTATGGATATGCTTCTACAATCGTCCATTGACCCTAATTTTTGGTTCAATCTCTACACTAGAGTTTCAGTTACTATTCTAAGTGCAGCAACTTAACACTTTTCTCCTTTTAATGCATAGATGGACGTGGTGGATCGAGTGGCGGTGCTAGAGGAAAGGGGCCAAGGACCAAGGCCCGAGCTGTCAGAGGAGGCAGAGGAGGGTTTGATGATGGTCTGAACCCTAGGCAGAGGGTAAGGCAAGAGGAAGATTTGCAGAGGGCAGGAAGGACCATAAGTGAAAGAGCTTGCCCATGGACACCTCCAGATTTGGGGTTGTTCAATGGTGCTTATCTTGTTGAGCATCCTGAGGAGGTGCTTGTCAGAGAGCCTCAGGACACTCCTGGCTGAGTCAGAGTGAGCTATCAGAATCAGTGGAGGACAGTCCAGGAGCAGAGGGTCATGAATCCCTATGATGTGCCAAAGGACATGAGTGTGGATTACAGGTTTTGGAATGTTTTTCATTCCGACTATTACACCACTGTCCTTCTTCAAGCTTCCAAGCCCAAGATCATCAAGATAAAATACGTTGATTGGGAGCACTTGGAGATCAAGAGAGACCCTGTTTTTGACAGAGTCATTGATCAGTGCAGGGAGCTTGGTATGTATCACTTGATGGGTTTCCAGAATGGGTGGAATACTGAGATCATCTACCAATTCTACTCCACCTACTATTTGGACAGGGAAAACATGGTGATGCACTGGATGACAGAGGGCATGCATTACAGATTGGATTATGTGACATTTGCCCGCCTCCTTGGCTTTGGAGAAGATGACAGAGTCTGCTTTAACATCCATGATAAGAGAGGTCTATCAAATGAGGAGATATCACAGCTCTACATCAAGCCTGAGGAGGCAGATGGTCTGATAAAAGGTTTGAGGAGCACACATTTGTATGATTGATTCTCGTAACGTGGTTTGAACTATAGCACACATTTGTTTGTCCACCTAGCGACTTAGGCAAAACTTTGAAAAAATTCAATTATGTGCTTCAAAACCAATTTTGAAAGAAACTTGAATGTGTTGGTCATTGTATGATTGATGATTTTCTTACTGACCAGCACATGGCAAGGGGTATGTGTCCACAATTGCATAAATATAGAGTATAAGGGTGGCATAGTGCCTCACTGCTTGCCCAGGCCGGCAGTGCCGGCCCCTAGGCCAGCAGTGCCGGGGTGCCGGACCTAGGTCCGGCAGTGACACGACTTAAGGGACCCGAGCCTTTGGGCCCAAGTCCTCCCTCTCAGTTTTCTCTTTTATTCCATGCCCAAACCCAAGGGGAATCCATCCCAAGCAATATCCCCCCAACAGAACACCTCTCCCTCTCTTCTCTCAACCCTAAGGAGACACAAGGAGCCCGGAGGTCCCTCTCTTCCCCCGGTAGTGCTGCCCTTCGGTGGTGCCTCCATTGGAGGAGTGTGGAGGATCTTCCTCCCTGCGTCAAGCTCCATTCAAGCCCGACTTTCTTCATCCTCACCCCTCTTTTTCAAAGGTAATAATGTTGAAACCCTAACTTGGGTCGATCTATGCAATGTATGGATTTTGAGATGGGATTTAGATTGTTAGTAGTTGCATTATGTATGGTGATGTATCTCTAGTAGCTAGATTTGATCAAAAATTAGTATCAATGGAGGATTGATGAAGCTTGTGTTGGTGCTGTCTGCACCAGGCCGGCAGTGCCGGACCCTGGGTGGCAGCACCTATGGATATGCTTCTACAATCGTCCATTGACCCTAATTTTTGGTTCAATCTCTACACTAGAGTTTCAGTTACTATTCTAAGTGCAGCAACTTAACACTTTTCTCCTTTTAATGCATAGATGGACGTGGTGGATCGAGTGGCGGTGCTAGAGGAAAGGGGCCAAGGACCAAGGCCCGAGCTGTCAGAGGAGGCAGAGGAGGGTTTGATGATGGTCTGAACCCTAGGCAGAGGGTAAGGCAAGAGGAAGATTTGCAGAGGGCAGGAAGGACCATAAGTGAAAGAGCTTGCCCATGGACACCTCCAGATTTGGGGTTGTTCAATGGTGCTTATCTTGTTGAGCATCCTGAGGAGGTGCTTGTCAGAGAGCCTCAGGACACTCCTGGCTGAGTCAGAGTGAGCTATCAGAATCAGTGGAGGACAGTCCAGGAGCAGAGGGTCATGAATCCCTATGATGTGCCAAAGGACATGAGTGTGGATTACAGGTTTTGGAATGTTTTTCATTCCGACTATTACACACTGTCCTTCTTCAAGCTTCCAAGCCCAAGATCATCAAGATAAAATACGTTGATTGGGAGCACTTGGAGATCAAGAGAGACCCTGTTTTTGACAGAGTCATTGATCAGTGCAGGGAGCTTGGTATGTATCACTTGATGGGTTTCCAGAATGGGTGGAATACTGAGATCATCTACCAATTCTACTCCACCTACTATTTGGACAGGGAAAAACATGGTGATGCACTGGATGACAGAGGGCATGCATTACAGATTGGATTATGTGACATTTGCCCGCCTCCTTGGCTTTGGAGAAGATGACAGAGTCTGCTTTAACATCCATGATAAGAGAGGTCTATCAAATGAGGAGATATCACAGCTCTACATCAAGCCTGAGGAGGCAGATGGTCTGATAAAAGGTTTGAGGAGCACACATTTGTATGATTGATTCTCGTAACGTGGTTTGAACTATAGCACACATTTGTTTGTCCACCTACGACTTAGGCAAAACTTTGAAAAAATTCAATTATGTGCTTCAAAACCAATTTTGAAAGAAACTTGAATGTGTTGGTCATTGTATGATTGATGATTTTCTTACTGACCAGCACATGGCAAGGGGTATGTGTCCACAATTGCATAAATATAGAGTATAAGGGTGGCATAGTGCCTCACTGCTTGCCCAGGCGGCAGTGCCGGCCCCTAGGCCAGCAGTGCCGGGGTGCCGGACCTAGGTCCGGCAGTGACACGACTTAAGGGACCCGAGCCTTTGGGCCCAAGTCCTCCCTCTCAGTTTTCTCTTTTATTCCATGCCCAAACCCAAGGGGAATCCATCCCAAGCAATATCCCCCCAACAGAACACCTCTCCCTCTCTTCTCTCAACCCTAAGGAGACACAAGGAGCCCGGAGGTCCCTCTCTTCCCCCGGTAGTGCTGCCCTTCGGTGGTGCCTCCATTGGAGGAGTGTGGAGGATCTTCCTCCCTGCGTCAAGCTCCATTCAAGCCCGACTTTCTTCATCCTCACCCCTCTTTTTCAAAGGTAATAATGTTGAAACCCTAACTTGGGTCGATCTATGCAATGTATGGATTTTGAGATGGGATTTAGATTGTTAGTAGTTGCATTATGTATGGTGATGTATCTCTAGTAGCTAGATTTGATCAAAAATTAGTATCAATGGAGGATTGATGAAGCTTGTGTTGGTGCTGTCTGCACCAGGCCGGCAGTGCCGGACCCTGGGTGGCAAGCACCTATGGATATGCTTCTACAATCGTCCATTGACCCTAATTTTTGGTTCAATCTCTACACTAGAGTTTCAGTTACTATTCTAAGTGCAGCAACTTAACACTTTTCTCCTTTTAATGCATAGATGGACGTGGTGGTTTCGAGTGGCGGTGCTAGAGGAAAGGGGCCAAGGACCAAGGCCCGAGCTGTCAGAGGAGGCAGAGGAGGGTTTGATGATGGTCTGAACCCTAGGCAGAGGGTAAGGCAAGAGGAAGATTTGCAGAGGGCAGGAAGGACCATAAGTGAAAGAGCTTGCCCATGGACACCTCCAGATTTGGGGTTGTTCAATGGTGCTTATCTTGTTGAGCATCCTGAGGAGGTGCTTGTCAGAGAGCCTCAGGACACTCCTGGCTGAGGTCAGAGTGAGCTATCAGAATCAGTGGAGGACAGTCCAGGAGCAGAGGGTCATGAATCCCTATGATGTGCCAAAGGACATGAGTGTGGATTACAGGTTTTGGAATGTTTTTCATTCCGACTATTACACCACTGTCCTTCTTCAAGCTTCCAAGCCAAGATCATCAAGATAAAATACGTTGATTGGGAGCACTTGGAGATCAAGAGAGACCCTGTTTTTGACAGAGTCATTGATCAGTGCAGGGAGCTTGGTATGTATCACTTGATGGGTTTCCAGAATGGGTGGAATACTGAGATCATCTACCAATTCTACTCCACCTACTATTTGGACAGGGAAAACATGGTGATGCACTGGATGACAGAGGGCATGCATTACAGATTGGATTATGTGACATTTGCCCGCCTCCTTGGCTTTGGAGAAGATGACAGAGTCTGCTTTAACATCCATGATAAGAGAGGTCTATCAAATGAGGAGATATCACAGCTCTACATCAAGCCTGAGGAGGCAGATGGTCTGATAAAGGTTTGAGGAGCACACATTTGTATGATTGATTCTCGTAACGTGGTTTGAACTATAGCACACATTTGTTTGTCCACCTAGCGACTTAGGCAAAACTTTGAAAAAATTCAATTATGTGCTTCAAAACCAATTTTGAAAGAAACTTGAATGTGTTGGTCATTGTATGATTGATGATTTTCTTACTGACCAGCACATGGCAAGGGGTATGTGTCCACAATTGCATAAATATAGAGTATAAGGGTGGCATAGTGCCTCACTGCTTGCCCAGGCCGGCAGTGCCGGCCCCTAGGCCAGCAGTGCCGGGGTGCCGGACCTAGGTCCGGCAGTGACACGACTTAAGGGACCCGAGCCTTTGGGCCCAAGTCCTCCCTCTCAGTTTTCTCTTTTATTCCATGCCCAAACCCAAGGGGAATCCATCCCAAGCAATATCCCCCCAACAGAAACCTCTCCCTCTCTTCTCTCAACCCTAAGGAGACACAAGGAGCCCGGAGGTCCCTCTCTTCCCCCGGTAGTGCTGCCCTTCGGTGGTGCCTCCATTGGAGGAGTGTGGAGGATCTTCCTCCCTGCGTCAAGCTCCATTCAAGCCCGACTTTCTTCATCCTCACCCTCTTTTTCAAAGGTAATAATGTTGAAACCCTAACTTGGGTCGATCTATGCAATGTATGGATTTTGAGATGGGATTTAGATTGTTAGTAGTTGCATTATGTATGGTGATGTATCTCTAGTAGCTAGATTTGATCAAAAATTAGTATCAATGGAGGATTGATGAAGCTTGTGTTGGTGCTGTCTGCACCAGGCCGGCAGTGCCGGACCCTGGGTGGCAGCACCTATGGATATGCTTCTACAATCGTCCATTGACCCTAATTTTTGGTTCAATCTCTACACTAGAGTTTCAGTTACTATTCTAAGTGCAGCAACTTAACACTTTTCTCCTTTTAATGCATAGATGGACGTGGTGGATCGAGTGGCGGTGCTAGAGGAAAGGGGCCAAGGACCAAGGCCCGAGCTGTCAGAGGAGGCAGAGGAGGGTTTGATGATGGTCTGAACCCTAGGCAGAGGGTAAGGCAAGAGGAAGATTTGCAGAGGGCAGGAAGGACCATAAGTGAAAGAGCTTGCCCATGGACACCTCCAGATTTGGGGTTGTTCAATGGTGCTTATCTTGTTGAGCATCCTGAGGAGGTGCTTGTCAGAGAGCCTCAGGACACTCCTGGCTGAGTCAGAGTGAGCTATCAGAATCAGTGGAGGACAGTCCAGGAGCAGAGGGTCATGAATCCCTATGATGTGCCAAAGGACATGAGTGTGGATTACAGGTTTTGGAATGTTTTTCATTCCGACTATTACACCACTGTCCTTCTTCAAGCTTCCAAGCCCAAGATCATCAAGATAAAATACGTTGATTGGGAGCACTTGGAGATCAAGAGAGACCCTGTTTTTGACAGAGTCATTGATCAGTGCAGGGAGCTTGGTATGTATCACTTGATGGGTTTCCAGAATGGGTGGAATACTGAGATCATCTACCAATTCTACTCCACCTACTATTTGGACAGGGAAAACATGGTGATGCACTGGATGACAGAGGGCATGCATTACAGATTGGATTATGTGACATTTGCCCGCCTCCTTGGCTTTGGAGAAGATGACAGAGTCTGCTTTAACATCCATGATAAGAGAGGTCTATCAAATGAGGAGATATCACAGCTCTACATCAAGCCTGAGGAGGCAGATGGTCTGATAAAAGGTTTGAGGAGCACACATTTGTATGATTGATTCTCGTAACGTGGTTTGAACTATAGCACACATTTGTTTGTCCACCTAGCGACTTAGGCAAAACTTTGAAAAAATTCAATTATGTGCTTCAAAACCAATTTTGAAAGAAACTTGAATGTGTTGGTCATTGTATGATTGATGATTTTCTTACTGACCAGCACATGGCAAGGGGTATGTGTCCACAATTGCATAAATATAGAGTATAAGGGTGGCATAGTGCCTCACTGCTTGCCCAGGCCGGCAGTGCCGGCCCCTAGGCCAGCAGTGCCGGGGTGCCGGACCTAGGTCCGGCAGTGACACGACTTAAGGGACCCGAGCCTTTGGGCCCAAGTCCTCCCTCTCAGTTTTCTCTTTTATTCCATGCCCAAACCCAAGGGGAATCCATCCCAAGCAATATCCCCCCAACAGAACACCTCTCCTCTTTCTCTCAACCCTAAGGAGACACAAGGAGCCCGGAGGTCCCTCTCTTCCCCCCGGTAGTGCTGCCCTTCGGTGGTGCCTCCATTGGAGGAGTGTGGAGGATCTTCCTCCCTGCGTCAAGCTCCATTCAAGCCCGACTTTCTTCATCCTCACCCTCTTTTTCAAAGGTAATAATGTTGAAACCCTAACTTGGGTCGATCTATGCAATGTATGGATTTTGAGATGGGATTTAGATTGTTAGTAGTTGCATTATGTATGGTGATGTATCTCTAGTAGCTAGATTTGATCAAAAATTAGTATCAATGGAGGATTGATGAAGCTTGTGTTGGTGCTGTCTGCACCAGGCCGGCAGTGCCGGACCCTGGGTGGCAGCACCTATGGATATGCTTCTACAATCGTCCATTGACCCTAATTTTTGGTTCAATCTCTACACTAGAGTTTCAGTTACTATTCTAAGTGCAGCAACTTAACACTTTTCTCCTTTTAATGCATAGATGGACGTGGTGGATCGAGTGGCGGTGCTAGAGGAAAGGGGCCAAGGACCAAGGCCCGAGCTGTCAGAGGAGGCAGAGGAGGGTTTGATGATGGTCTGAACCCTAGGCAGAGGGTAAGGCAAGAGGAAGATTTGCAGAGGGCAGGAAGGACCATAAGTGAAAGAGCTTGCCCATGGACACCTCCAGATTTGGGGTTGTTCAATGGTGCTTATCTTGTTGAGCATCCTGAGGAGGTGCTTGTCAGAGAGCCTCAGGACACTCCTGGCTGAGTCAGAGTGAGCTATCAGAATCAGTGGAGGACAGTCCAGGAGCAGAGGGTCATGAATCCCTATGATGTGCCAAAGGACATGAGTGTGGATTACAGGTTTTGGAATGTTTTTCATTCCGACTATTACACCACTGTCCTTCTTCAAGCTTCCAAGCCCAAGATCATCAAGATAAAATACGTTGATTGGGAGCACTTGGAGATCAAGAGAGACCCTGTTTTTGACAGAGTCATTGATCAGTGCAGGGAGCTTGGTATGTATCACTTGATGGGTTTCCAGAATGGGTGGAATACTGAGATCATCTACCAATTCTACTCCACCTACTATTTGGACAGGGAAAACATGGTGATGCACTGGATGACAGAGGGCATGCATTACAGATTGGATTATGTGACATTTGCCCGCCTCCTTGGCTTTGGAGAAGATGACAGAGTCTGCTTTAACATCCATGATAAGAGAGGTCTATCAAATGAGGAGATATCACAGCTCTACATCAAGCCTGAGGAGGCAGATGGTCTGATAAAAGGTTTGAGGAGCACACATTTGTATGATTGATTCTCGTAACGTGGTTTGAACTATAGCACACATTTGTTTGTCCACCTAGCGACTTAGGCAAAACTTTGAAAAAATTCAATTATGTGCTTCAAAACCAATTTTGAAAGAAACTTGAATGTGTTGGTCATTGTATGATTGATGATTTTCTTACTGACCAGCACATGGCAAGGGGTATGTGTCCACAATTGCATAAATATAGAGTATAAGGGTGGCATAGTGCCTCACTGCTTGCCCAGGCCGGCAGTGCCGGCCCCTAGGCCAGCAGTGCCGGGGTGCCGGACCTAGGTCCGGCAGTGACACGACTTAAGGGACCCGAGCCTTTGGGCCCAAGTCCTCCCTCTCAGTTTTCTCTTTTATTCCATGCCCAAACCCAAGGGGAATCCATCCCAAGCAATATCCCCCCAACAGAACACCTCTCCCTCTCTTCTCTCAACCCTAAGGAGACACAAGGAGCCCGGAGGTCCCTCTCTTCCCCCCGGTAGTGCTGCCCTTCGGTGGTGCCTCCATTGGAGGAGTGTGGGGATCTTCCTCCCTGCGTCAAGCTCCATTCAAGCCCGACTTTCTTCATCCTCACCCCTCTTTTTCAAAGGTAATAATGTTGAAACCCTAACTTGGGTCGATCTATGCAATGTATGGATTTTGAGATGGGATTTAGATTGTTAGTAGTTGCATTATGTATGGTGATGTATCTCTAGTAGCTAGATTTGATCAAAAATTAGTATCAATGGAGGATTGATGAAGCTTGTGTTGGTGCTGTCTGCACCAGGCCGGCAGTGCCGGACCCTGGGTGGCAGCACCTATGGATATGCTTCTACAATCGTCCATTGACCCTAATTTTTGGTTCAATCTCTACACTAGAGTTTCAGTTACTATTCTAAGTGCAGCAACTTAACACTTTTCTCCTTTTAATGCATAGATGGACGTGGTGGATCGAGTGGCGGTGCTAGAGGAAAGGGGCCAAGGACCAAGGCCCGAGCTGTCAGAGGAGGCAGAGGAGGGTTTGATGATGGTCTGAACCCTAGGCAGAGGGTAAGGCAAGAGGAAGATTTGCAGAGGGCAGGAAGGACCATAAGTGAAAGAGCTTGCCCATGGACACCTCCAGATTTGGGGTTGTTCAATGGTGCTTATCTTGTTGAGCATCTGAGGAGGTGCTTGTCAGAGAGCCTCAGGACACTCCTGGCTGAGTCAGAGTGAGCTATCAGAATCAGTGGAGGACAGTCCAGGAGCAGAGGGTCATGAATCCCTATGATGTGCCAAAGGACATGAGTGTGGATTACAGGTTTTGGAATGTTTTTCATTCCGACTATTACACCACTGTCCTTCTTCAAGCTTCCAAGCCCAAGATCATCAAGATAAAATACGTTGATTGGGAGCACTTGGAGATCAAGAGAGACCCTGTTTTTGACAGAGTCATTGATCAGTGCAGGGAGCTTGGTATGTATCACTTGATGGGTTTCCAGAATGGGTGGAATACTGAGATCATCTACCAATTCTACTCCACCTACTATTTGGACAGGGAAAACATGGTGATGCACTGGATGACAGAGGGCATGCATTACAGATTGGATTATGTGACATTTGCCCGCCTCCTTGGCTTTGGAGAAGATGACAGAGTCTGCTTTAACATCCATGATAAGAGAGGTCTATCAAATGAGGAGATATCACAGCTCTACATCAAGCCTGAGGAGGCAGATGGTCTGATAAAAGGTTTGAGGAGCACACATTTGTATGATTGATTCTCGTAACGTGGTTTGAACTATAGCACACATTTGTTTGTCCACCTAGCGACTTAGGCAAAACTTTGAAAAAATTCAATTATGTGCTTCAAAACCAATTTTGAAAGAAACTTGAATGTGTTGGTCATTGTATGATTGATGATTTTTCTTACTGACCAGCACATGGCAAGGGGTATGTGTCCACAATTGCATAAATATAGAGTATAAGGGTGGCATAGTGCCTCACTGCTTGCCCAGGCCGGCAGTGCCGGCCCTAGGCCAGCAGTGCCGGGGTGCGGACCTAGGTCCGGCAGTGACACGACTTAAGGGACCCGAGCCTTTGGGCCCAAGTCCTCCCTCTCAGTTTTCTCTTTTATTCCATGCCCAAACCCAAGGGGAATCCATCCCAAGCAATATCCCCCCAACAGAACACCTCTCCCTCTCTTCTCTCAACCCTAAGGAGACACAAGGAGCCCGGAGGTCCCTCTCTTCCCCCCGGTAGTGCTGCCTTCGGTGGTGCCTCCATTGGAGGAGTGTGGAGGATCTTCCTCCCTGCGTCAAGCTCCATTCAAGCCCGACTTTCTTCATCCTCACCCCTCTTTTTCAAAGGTAATAATGTTGAAACCCTAACTTGGGTCGATCTATGCAATGTATGGATTTTGAGATGGGATTTAGATTGTTAGTAGTTGCATTATGTATGGTGATGTATCTCTAGTAGCTAGATTTGATCAAAAATTAGTATCAATGGAGGATTGATGAAGCTTGTGTTGGTGCTGTCTGCACCAGGCCGGCAGTGCCGGACCCTGGGTGGCAGCACCTATGGATATGCTTCTACAATCGTCCATTGACCCTAATTTTTGGTTCAATCTCTACACTAGAGTTTCAGTTACTATTCTAAGTGCAGCAACTTAACACTTTTCTCCTTTTAATGCATAGATGGACGTGGTGGATCGAGTGGCGGTGCTAGAGGAAAGGGGCCAAGGACCAAGGCTCGAGCTGTCAGAGGAGGCAGAGGAGGGTTTGATGATGGTCTGAACCCTAGGCAGAGGGTAAGGCAAGAGGAAGATTTGCAGAGGGCAGGAAGGACCATAAGTGAAAGAGCTTGCCCATGGACACCTCCAGATTTGGGGTTGTTCAATGGTGCTTATCTTGTTGAGCATCTTGAGGAGGTGCTTGTCAGAGAGCCTCAGGACACTCCTGGCTGAGTCAGAGTGAGCTATCAGAATCAGTGGAGGACAGTCCAGGAGCAGAGGGTCATGAATCCCTATGATGTGCCAAAGGACATGAGTGTGGATTACAGGTTTTGGAATGTTTTTCATTCCGACTATTACACCACTGTCCTTCTTCAAGCTTCCAAGCCCAAGATCATCAAGATAAAATACGTTGATTGGGAGCACTTGGAGATCAAGAGAGACCCTGTTTTTGACAGAGTCATTGATCAGTGCAGGGAGCTTGGTATGTATCACTTGATGGGTTTCCAGAATGGGTGGAATACTGAGATCATCTACCAATTCTACTCCACCTACTATTTGGACAGGGAAAACATGGTGATGCACTGGATGACAGAGGGCATGCATTACAGATTGGATTATGTGACATTTGCCCGCCTCCTTGGCTTTGGAGAAGATGACAGAGTCTGCTTTAACATCCATGATAAGAGAGGTCTATCAAATGAGGAGATATCACAGCTCTACATCAAGCCTGAGGAGGCAGATGGTCTGATAAAAGGTTTGAGGAGCAAGTACTATATCCTGAACAACCTTTTCAGGACCACTCTCTATCCTAAGGTGGGATCTGCTTCAAACCTCTACAACACATCCAAGAATGCGTTCAGGAGGATGAGACGTGGAGCACCACCTTTCTCAGTTGCAAGATTTTTGTGGGATGAGATATGCATAGCTGCAGGGGATGCAAGAAAGGGGTTTCCCTATGCCCCTTACCTGATGTTTGTTATTGAGAGAGTGACAAGCCGAATCTACAACAAGGACACAGTCTATGAGCCTTACAGAGCAGATAAGGCCATTCACTCCACTGCTATTCAGGAGATTGACACTCCTCCCAGAGACACCAGGACAACAATAGCAACAGATATCCCTAAGTCTTCAGGTGCAGCAGCTAGCAGAGGCAGGAAGAAGGGCAAGCTTGGTAGGATCTTGAAGAAGATCTTTGCTGGCATATGCTATGCAAATGATCATTCTTACCAGACCAGGCTTGAGATCAGAGAGCTCAGAAAGGAGCAAGGCCTTAGGCAAATTGATCCTCCTACTCCACCTCCAGAGCTCAGTGAGGAGTCCACCTATGATGGTGATGATGATGAGGAGGAGGATGAGGAGGAGGAAGAGGAGTTTGAGCAGCCCCAGACTCGACGATGCAGCAAGCGTGCATCTGCTCCCAGTGTTCACTTCACAGGCTCTCCACCTGATGATGATGATGATGATGATGATGATGATGAAGATGATGATGGAGACGACGACGATGACCACATGGAGGAGGACAACGACTAGCTTGTATTCTTTTTGCTTTGTTCTTTTCTCTTTTTGGTGACTTATTGCCAAAGGGGGGGATTACTAAGTGAAGGGGGTACAACAATCTTCGACGGTCATGGAGGAGCAGCAGCTGCTAGTTATCTTAGTTTTTAGTTTGTGAGATGAGAGAACAACATAAAACTATTTTATTGTAATATTGTCACTTAAGTACTTTATTTGTGTTATTTGTGGACATGTACTCTCTCATATATATCATGCTTATCTTAGTATGCATTTATCTTTTATATATATTCTGTTGTGTGGTCGTGAGTAAGCTTCCGCAGGCTTGCTGTTTGCAGCCAGGCCGGCAGTGTCGGGCTCAGGCCGGCAGTGCCGGGCTGCTCAGACAGCAAGCCCTCTGATTTGTGTTGAGACAGGTTCATATGCATCACGTATATTCTTGTGACACTTTTTCAGCACCCCACAACAGCCATGGATGTAGGGGGAGCCCCCCTTCACTCCTTTGTGTGAATTTTGGCCTTTCATGCCAAGTTTGGAAATTCTAATTCCTATTCACACATTTAGGGGGAGCTCCTATACCCATGACTTGAATTGTCTCAGATTATTATTCACTTTTGTAAGTTCTAAGTGTGTTGTCCTCAATCACCAAAAAGGGGGAGATTGAAAGTGCAATCAAGCCTTAAGTGGGTTTTAGTGACATGACAACGCAATTAGAAGACTAATGAGACTTTGTGAGTATGACAAGCAGATTAAACTTAAGGAGGTTGATGAACATGTTGGAATCACCTAAGAACTTATTTTGTCGGGTGTCAGTATTTTGCCAAGTGTTATGTCTAAGACACTTGACAAAGAACAAGGCTTTGCCGAGTGTCATGCATGAGACACTTGGCAAAAAAAACAAGGCTTTGCCAAGTGTCCTAGTCAACGACACTCGACAAATCCTCAGTATTTGCCGAGTGTCTAGTTGTCGGCGTTACAAAACTACGAACTAGTAAATAAGTACGTGTGTCGGGTCCGGATGGTGAGACAATGATACAAGAGGTTTATACTGGCTCGAGCAAGAAGATCCCTACATCCAATGGGTAGTGCGGCTCATGTTCCTTATCTCTTACTTGCTAGGGGTCTACAAGTTTGGTCGAGAGAGGGAAGGTTGTTCCTAGGTCTCTGTGTGAGTGAGTGTGTGTAGGGTCGAGATGGCGGACTAGAGGGGGGTGAATAGTCTTTTCTAAAACTTAAATGTTACGGCTAACCGAATCAAATGCGGAATTAAAACTACCGGTCTATCCAAGACTACACCCCTCTATCTATAACTCAAGCACCTAACAAAGTATGTCTATTATGCTAACTAAGGTGCCAAGCTGGAAAGCTCACCTAAGCAAGTCTAGGTTGCAAGGTCACACAAACCTAAGCAACTAGTACTCTAAACACATCGGGAGCTCCTACACATACTAGTAAGCAAAACACAAAGCACCTAAGCTCACTACCAATGCTCTCTAGCAAGACTAAACAAGTAAACTAGAGAGTTCAACTTACTTAGCTACACAAACTAAGCAATGTGACTAACAAGGATACACAAGTCAATTAGTCACTCAAGAGCTACTTCTAAGCTACACAAGCCTGAAAGTGCAATCAAGCCTTAAGTGGGTTTTGGTGACATGACAACGCAATTAGAAGACTAATGAGACTTTGTGAGTATGACAAGCAGGATAAACTTAAGGAGGTTGATGAACAGGTTGGCGGACCCCTCCAACTACAAAAGTGCATGGCAACAAGCTCAAAGAGTTTAAATTCATTTTATACTTTGAAATTGAGTTAGGAATGTCGTACTATAAAGAGGGATTCAACACGCATGCCAATAAGTGAACCAAATGTATATCTATACAAATACATCACACCTCCACATATATAGTGGGCAAATCAGCCAGCTACTCGAAGATCATATCCTTGTTGTTCTGCCCAGGCCGGCAGTGTCGGGCTACAGGTCGGCACTGCCGTGACTCATTCAGCCAGTGGACAGTGAAGGGGTATATCATACCCCCTCACTCACCACAACGGCTAGTTCTGCCATTCCAACATTCAGACTTCACAAGAACAGAAAAAGAAGGTCCTCTCTTGCTCTCCCTTCTCCCTTGGTGCTCAACCACTCTCCTCCATTGATCTCCAATCATTCTTTGAGAGATTGAGCCTCCAAGCTTTGAGAAGAAGCTTCTCCCTCGGATCTTCACTCCTACAAGCATTTGGTTTGCGTGGTGGCCGGCGGTTTGAGTTGTTTACTCTTGGACATTTGCTCCTAGCCGGCTAGAAGTTGCCCTTGAGCTTGCCTCCTTCGTGTGGCAGCCTAGGGAAGTTTGTATCACCCATCATTTGCTAATACACTTCTCTCATCTTAAGGGTTCACCCCCTTGACTTGAGATCGAGGAAAGAGCTAGCCTTGTGCGGCGAGCTTGAGCCTTGTGTGGCGCACCTCAACAACGTGGACGTAGGCAAGCCTTGGTGGCGAGCTGAACCACGGTCAAATCTTGTGTCACCGTGTGCTTGTTACTTTACTTTCATATATCTTGTGTGCAAGGTGATTTCTAGGGTTTTGGACCCGATCTACTCGGTGGGTGTGTTGCTACCACTTTCAGGTGGTACTAGAGGTTCCCTACACCTCTAGGAAGGTTTCTATTCAAGCACAATTTACATTCTAAGTTTACTTTTTGAATTGTGCATATATCCGTTGTGGTGACCAGCACTGCTGCCCTTAGTCCAGCAGTGTCGGCCACCCCGGCAGTGCCGGCCTCTCTGCTGATAGAAAGTTGCAGTTTGTTTTAAACATGCCTATTCACCCCCCTCTAGGCTAATCAGGTCCTTACAAAGCCAAACTAGATACAAGAGCAACAACTAAACACTAGCACACGTATGAATAAGTAAATACAAGCTAGTGATTTTGAGAATGCAAACCACCTAGAAGATGTACACAAGGTTGACACAGTGATTTTTCTCCTGATGTTCACTTGGTCGCCACCAAGATAGTCCCCGTTGTGTCGACCACTCACTTGGTGATTCGGTGGCTAATAGGCGTTCACGAGCCTATCCCACTCACTCGGGCGCCGCAAGAATCTACCCACAAGTAAGGGTAGCTCAATGACACGCTCAACTAGAGCTGCTCTTCGCGATCTCCCATAGGGCGAGCACAATACCCCTCACAAAGCACTTCTCCGGAGCGCCGCACAATCTTCTTACAGGCTTCGACTGAGCCACAACCACCAAGCCATCTAGGAGGTGGCAACCTCCAAGAGTAACAAGCACCACCGGCTTTTAAGACGATCACCTAGTGCCACTCGATGTAAACTCACAATGCAACGCACTAGAATCGATCTCTCACACAATCGGATGATCACTATCAAGTGTATGTGAGTTAGAGGGCTCCCAAGCACACCAACACAAGCCACAAAGGTCCAAGGGTGCTCAGCAACAAGCCAAGGGCAGCCACCAAGCATATATAGAGAGAGGGAAAGAAACTAGTCATTTTTCCCAACTCTGCGCACGTCCGGACACTACTACACAAGGGGTCTGGACCATTGCTCATCCGTCCGGACCACCTAGCCATTTGAATCGAGCCGTTGGCGCGCTTTTCTCAGCTGAAAAACACCTCCGGACGCTAGCTACAGTAGAGGTCCGGACCAATACACCGAGCATCCGAACTCTACACAGAGAGCTCCCGAGAGTAGATCTTACTCCGGACGTTGTCCGGACCAACACCTCCGGACTCTAGTTAGTGTCCGGGCCTCACAGAGCATCCGAAAGAGCATTTTTAGGCCTCCGGACGCTACGGTCCGGACTGCTACAGTGCGTCCGGACTAGCACAGTCCGCATGGAAATGTCCGTATCTCTTAGCTCCGAACTCCGATTTCGATGATCTTGGACTTTTTGGAAAGCTAACTCAGAGGCCTACACATCCCTAAAATCCATTTGATCCGTATCACAATGAATCAAAGAAGTAATCCAATCCAAGTGACATCATAGTGTTAGGAGCATACCGAAAAACATTTTTCTCTTCTCTGAGTTTATTCAATTCAACTCCAACACCTCCTCCTTTGCAAATGTGCCAACACCACCAAGTGTACATCACCATGTGCATGTGTGTTAGCATTTTCACAATCATTTTCAAAGGGTTTTTCACTTGCTCTCACCATGCCACTAGATCCTAATGCATCGCAATGTTAGATCGCTCAAGTGGCACTAGATGACCGATATGCAAACAAGTTTGCCCCTCTTGATAGTACGACCTTCTATCCTAAACCCAGTCATATACTTCTCTACACACCTATGACCAGTGAAATGAAATGCCCTACAATTATACCTTTGTCTTGCGCATTTCATTCCATCTCCTTCTCCAATGTTGATGCAACACATGCACCAACCTATCACCAAATGATATGATCCACTTCATATCATCACGTGACCGTATTGGTTCATCGATCTTGACCTCACTTACTCTTCACCGTTGCGTTGGTCCATCGGCGCCAAGCATCACCCGCTTGCCCTTCACACTTGCAACCGGTCCATCAAGCCAAGCCTCATCTAGATCTTCTCCACCTTGATCACATGACTCAATGTCATGTTTCATGTGCAATAAGCTCCTTCATCACACAATCATATCTGAACTAATCTCCTGTGTATTTATCACTTAACCACATATTAGTTCACCTAGGTTGTCACTCAATTACCAAAATCACATAGGAACTCTCAATCTCCCCCTTTTTGGTAATTGATGACAACTCTACAAAGATATGGAATTTAAGATCCTTTTGGACATTATTCCATTTATCCAACATTTAAGCTCTATACCAAGAATTGGATAAATGCCACAAAATCCAACTTGGTAGTGATACCTCCCCCTACATGTGTGCTCACAAAGGTTTGAATTAAGATTAGCACACATGCATGAATAAGAATTTTGGGAGTGCTAGCACTACTAAGTGATGCTAAGGGATATATGATAAACCTTTGAAGATGCCCATTGTAGTTCCACTTTGAAGTTCCTCCTTAGCACCACCATGGTTAGCTAGATACCACAAAGACACTAGAAACCCCGTGAGATCAACATTATAAACATGGTTTCTAGATACCACTTGAAAGATCAAGAATCTAGCTTACCAACCTATGCATGCTAGTTTATCAAGTCATCATTCAAATCCTATAACTAGCATACATCACACAAGCATGCATATAAATATAAGACTTATGCAATATGCAAGCAAGCACATGAATATGCACATATCAAATGCTATCAATCAAGTTCATGAGCTTGCTCCCCCTACTTGTGTGCATCTCTTAGTCCAAGACTTTGATCCTTTGATTTTGTTCCCTTATGTCCATGTCCATGTCTCTCTCCCTTTTAGTGCATTTCCAATCATTAATATATCTTTGTTCACTAATCTCTCCCCCTTTGTCATCAATTTCCATAAAAGGTATGCCCATATTGATACAAAGGTTGCACTAGGGTAGATGGTTGATACTTGTATCTTTTCATTTTTTATGGACATTAACATCTATGTATTGGAATGACTCTTCATGAAAGATCATTGACCATTATACCATTGAGTAGGGCAACTCCCCTTTGGTCAAAGTAAATGTCATCCAAATAAGCTTTGCATGCAAGAGAACTAGGATTTGATCACTTAAGGTTGAGGATCACTTATAACTTGTAGGATATCACTTTTGAGAAACCACTTGTAGAATTTCTTGAATTAACTAAATGTGGATCATCACAAGTATGCTAGAACTAGACATATTTTTCAAGTACCAATATGAAAGTTGATACTATTTAAAAGATTAACATTAGTCTAGATACCACTTGAAGGTTACATCTTGATATCCATTTGCATAGTTGTCTTGTGCTTGAACTAGATTCAACTTCATGAGCTTCTATGTTGTACTTGAACTAAAATGAATGGCATAAGCTTTCAAGTCCGGTTTAAACCCTCTCTAAGCTTGTTCACACGCATTGAGAGGTTATCTCATAGAGGTTGTACTTGTCACTTGATTGCAATCCAAAATAGATCAAGTACTTGGGTTTACTAGCTCATGAAAAAACTCATATACTACCACTAGATTCAAATAACCAATCAAGCAATAGTGGTAGGCTATAAGCATAAAATTCATTTGATTTTCAATGAATGATCACTATGGATGACTATATGCACTAAACATGTCCTAAGAAAGTATGTATGCATATGTCAAACAATTTCACCTTTGCTATGTTGGAGTAGAGGATAGTCAAATAGATTTCATCTCCAATTAGCAATGTGAACTCCATTTAAGAGCATGGTGAAGACCAATGAATACCAATATGAATTCCATTCTTCACCCATATGATTTGAGTCCCACTAAAGATCAAGTGCACTTCTTGTTGTGGTTGACTTGCTTCTTTTCTTGATCAATGCTTGCATGAGAGAATACCAAATGATGTACCACTTGTAATCATTATACCACTTTGTATGAAAGTTCATGACTCTCTCTCTCTATTTGGGTGTTGCTTGCTTTCTTCTTGATCAATCCTATTGATAGCTTCAACTAAGCATCTCCAAATGATCCCTAGATCACCACTTCCATATTAGCCTTCCAAGCACCACACTTGGTTTACCTACACAAGACAGCAAGCCCCTACAAAATAGAGAAGTGATCTTTCTCTAAGAACCATCCTTGACACTCACTTGAAATAGCTTTGTTTCATTGATCTTCATCTTGAGTAATATGTGTGCCAAATACACTTCACAATCAAATGGCCTTGTACTCAATGCTTGACATGATTCTAGCTTGAACCAAAATCAAACATAGGTGCATCAATCACTTGTAAGCATAATTCCAACTTGAGGACCTTTCAATCTTAGTGACTTTTGATTAATCCAATGGTTGTCACTTTTATGGCAGATTTTGTACTCTCTAAAGAATATATCATATATCCCAAAGTACACACCCAATGATCATAAAATTTGGTGTAGATGTGCTTCACTAAGTAATATAGCAGTTATAAAAATTTGAGCTTCATTGGACTAATAGATTGCTACCAGATTTCATATCTTTCCACCTAGGTACATGCTGAAAACTGTTGCACATGTGTTGACAAGATCCACTCCAAAACCGAAGTATCCCTTATCCAATATCCATGAAATTTGCACAGAAACTAATACCATAAGTTTAGAGCATGAACACCAAATTTCAAGCCAATCCAAATAGATTTGATCTCTCAAACATGGCTAAGATCACAGCTAGCTCAAATTTTGAATATTGACAGATTTTGACATATTGAGCTAAACTTCTTCAAAATGAATCAAACTTGATATCAATTTGTTTGAACACTCGACATATATCCATTCAATACATTTACTAAAATTAGTCTCATGATCATATCCATTCAAACCAACTCAAATTTGATCACTAAGCATTTAATCTATTCAAACAACTTATAGCAAGCAACTAGTGCATACGTATATATATCCAATTCAAACAAATCATAAGCACTATGTGTATATCAAATTCAAATATCTCATACACACCCAAATGAACTTGATCAACATGAAATATACCTTGGTAGATCATGATCAATCCATTAGCAAGCTTTCAACTTGAATATTTGCAAGCCTTCAAATAATCCAATATATCACCACAACTTGATCATGCCCTTGTATATTGTAGCACTTGGACTTCATTCTTTTGACTTGGCATTGGGATGAGATATGCATTAAGCTTCATTACTTGACTCAATCATATGATGAACAATATGACATATATTGAATCAAGTCTCCAATGCCCATGGTACCTACACACATTCATCCACTTGTTGATGGTACCCAAACTAGTTTGGGTCCTCTCAAGTTAGGAGCAACATACTTAGGAAATGCCTTAGTATGAATAGCGGAATGTTTTGCAATAGCAACCATAGAGGTACCATTACCATCTTTTCTAAGCATATGATCATCATTAATTGAAATAGGCTTAGAAGTCATACCTAGGGGACATAAATGAGCCATGTGTCCCCTTTCCCGACATGAGTAGCACACTCTCTTTACTTGAGTCTTTTCTTCCTTGCTCATGTTGTGCTTCTCATTGTCTTGCCTCTTCTCTTTTGCTTGAATCTTTATCTCAAGCTTGGTAGGACACCTCGAGGAAAAGTGTCCCATATCTTCACAATTGAAGCACTTGATGTGAGCCAAATGATTCTTCTCTTGACCTTTGCTCATCATCATCTTGTTGGCATCATGGATAGGAGTTGGATGCCTTGCTCTAGCTTTGCCACCTCTTCTTGTCTTCTTCTTCTTTGCCATCCCCGAATCACCATCTTGATGGTTGATCTTGTATTGCACTTGAGGCTTGACTTGTGGCTTAGCTTGAGCAATCTTGGTTGGGCAAGCATTTGCAAGATGTCCCATCCCATGGCACTTGAAGCACATAAAATGAGATAGCTTCTTTTGTTCTTGCTTCTTCTTTTTCTTGCCCTTGCTCTTGTGGAAACCAATTCCACTCTTGTCACCATGTCTTCTTTGATTGTGCATCATGTGATCAAAGGTGACTTTGGCATTGTAGCACCTCTCTAGCTTGTTGCTCATATTCTTCAATTCACTTTTGAGCTCATTGTTCTCCTTCAAAAGGTTAGTCTCACAAGACATAAAAGTAGAACAAGCATCTATATTTGAAGAACATGGCATATCAAGTAAATCATCACAAGAGGTGGATACATGCTTCTTTCCTACATCACATACTATAAGAAAAAGTGGCTCTAGGCATGCTTTTATATTAACGCACACTAAAGTGTCTCTATATAGCCATGTAAAGATGTTTTTTAACATGATTTTAAACACGTGACAACATAACATGATATTAGACACGTTTTTAGTGTCAAAAGACAATTAAAGACACTTTTTATGATGATATTCTAAATGTTTCAAAGTGACACGATGGTAGACACGATTTTAATCGTCAATAGATTTTAGACACGTTACAATGCGTATCATAGAACGCTCCATATCCCATTAAAGATGATTTTTTATACAATACTAAAGTCGTCTCAAAATAACATGAAGTTAGACACGCTTTAAACCGTTAGTATAATTTATACACGTTGCAAAGCATATCAATAATCGTACATAGTCACGTAAACACGCTTCTTGATATGATATTGAAAACATGTCAAAGTGAAACGAAATTAAATGTGCCTTTGTCATCCATCAGTAGCATATAGAGACATTATAAAAACATTTATTAATATCATTTACCTATCTAAGTCCTCTTCTACATATTTTTTATACAAATTTGTAGTTACTAAACATTTATACTTATGATTTATATCGCCATAAAATTTAAGTTTTAAAATTTGAAAATAATTTTCTTAACATTCTACCACAAGTGACTTTCGGTCTTGCTTGTACTCTTGGCCACTATATTATATAATAATAATATCACAAAAAGAACACAAAAAAGTAATATACAATGTTAATAACATAAAAACGAACACAAAAATTGTGGCAGTAATAGGTTGGAACCTATTTTAAAATTTGAAAATAAATTTCTTGACATTCTGCTTCACTTTCTTTTGGACCACCTTGTACTCTTGGCCACTATAATATAATATCATGAAAAAGAACACAAAAAATGTGGAATATTAATAACATAAAAAATAGAAAAATAGTGCTAGTAATAGGTTGGAACCTCAAACATGTGGTACTTTAGATGGCAGCACAACCACTAGGTACGTTGCGAGAAAATAGGAGGCCCAGTTCGAAAACCAAGTGGAGACCTATTTTAAGTGCCAAAACAAGAAAATAATTATAAATATTCTCTTTTGATTTCCTAATTCATATTTTCTAATTCTATTTGAAGAATTCATAGCTTGCAAGTTAGAACAAGTACACTAGAAATAAAGGGCAAGGAACAAGTTACATGAAAGTTACACTAGAAATAAAGGGCACTTAGTAAATTTGGGGCCCATGATTTTTCGGAGCCCAATTAAGTCCTACCACACGAGTCCAAGGATGCCCCTGTTAGCACTAGACCACTTTGGTCTTCCTGCTCTCGTCTTGTCCTCGTCTCCTCTAAACTGCTAGATGGGTCCAAGCGCGCGTGCGCGTGCACTCTGCGGTGGCCCCTTGTCGTACAAAATTCGGTAGGGGCTGGGTCGCCGCTGCACGCCCTTGAGTGTTAAGATGTACTTTTACCAACTCCCCATGACCCTATCTGGTAGCCAGATTCACTCATCCGCTAGTTGGTGTGCGTACGAACTCCTGTCAGCACGTACCTCTGTACCCTCCAATGAGTGGATTTTGGTAGGGGGCGGGGGTACCTTCCGCTGACTTCGGGCTTCTGAGGATATGATTTCTTGTACCCCCAAGAATCTCATCATGGGTTGGTCCTCAACTAGGAACCCAGATCATCCTAATCAAGTAGGGTCTGGAACACCTTTCGTTATTCTCAACTATTTGGGAGTACCCTTCATCACACCTTTGAGACCCTGGTGTCATCATGACGGCCACCTTTCGATAGTGACTAAGGCCTTACTGTACAGCGTAGGCTGCTCCTCTCACTGACTTGAGGGGAGAAGTTGCCCATCAGACTAGTCGATAGGCTTTGAATCCACGAATGGTCATGCCTCTCATGATTGTGAAATGCCGAGAAGGTTTCTGACAACTCGAGTCCTTCCTATCCTCCTGACAAGTGATTCGAACTAGTGGCGATGTTGTATTGTGTACTCATATGCCCGGCTCTGACCGAGATGGTGTTGGGTCTTTCGTTTCCCTCGTCGGATGAGGTGGGGATATGTCTTCCATCACCTCACGTCGGGCGAGGCGTAGGCACGTCTTCCGTCGCCTCACATCAGGCGAGGCGGAGGCACATCTTCCGTCGCCTCACGTCAGGTGAGGTGAGACCACGTCTTCCATCGCCTCACATCGGGCGAGGCGAGACCACGTCTTTTGTTGCCTTATGTCAGGCAAGGCGGGAGTACCTCTTGTTTCGTCTATCACAGGGTGGAACGGAGTTGTGTCCTTCCATATCCTTTTCTATACACTATCTCGTCCAGAATAAGAGCTGCTATCTCCTCTTGAAATCCTCTTATCTCAAAATCTAGCAACCTGTTGTGGCTCTGATCTTTGCGCTGTAAATTGATACAAGATGATATTGAGATGCACATACGGAAGACAAAACAATAGAATTAAAATGAGACGCGTATGTACCATGCCATCTCCTAATCCTAGTTTTGCGCCAAAGTAGCAAAGCATTGCCCACATCACATAGAACTCGCATTTGTTGTTCCCCATTGGTTGATCTAGGTTCTTGACCTTCTTCATATACTCCACTCTGAATGGGGCTCTCCATTTCTTTTGCATCCTAGGCTTCACATTTCTCCAATCAGGTAACTCCTTCATCCTATGTGACAATGTAAATGAAGTGTGAAGGCTGAGGACATTAATTACAATATCATATGTGATTGAAAAGTGTGGTGATATTGGGTTCACTTACATATTTAGCACTTTGACTAGGGGTTCGATAAGTTTTAGTGGCTTCTTTTTTAAGTCCCACACCTTGATAGTTGAATTTTTAAGACTTATATCTACGAGGACATAATGGTTGCTACAATCACAAAGCTCATGTTATTGAATGATATATCAAGAAAAAAACACTTAAGTAAGGGTCGAGAACACATACTCGCAATTGTAGGTTAGCAGTGCGTTTGTTTTGCCGACTGAGAACATTTTTTAAAACTCTATCTTCAAACTTGTTGAGACATACGGATCTTTGAGACCGGCTTTGCATGTTGTCTCATTTACCAAGATGGGGTCCAAGAAGTTAAAATTGCTATTTCATTTTTTGAGGCAAAATTTTGCTACAGACCTGCAAAATAAACATGCATGGATATATTCAAATGCAGATCACGTAGTTTATTATAACGTTGTTAGGGTATGGTACTTACAGAGTCCATAACATCATAATCTGCACATCCAGCGAGCGTCGTTGATAGAGTTGAAAGAGGTCTTCATAATGAATAGTATGCACAACTCCTTTAGGATGATTAAAATGTAAACAGGAAGGGATGCATACTTCAAAGGTTGTTATCTTGTCTTCGCTGCTATTACTGTCTATGATGTAATAATCATGCAACTGTCGCATGTTTGTTGGCAATTTTTTATACTCTTCTTGGCTGGCGACCATAGGCTTGCCTAGTTCAAACTTGTATACAACTTTGGCCTTTTCAAATTCAGTTTTTTCAAAATAGAAATTCTCGGCATCCTTCATGCTTATGTTCATTTGCATGGCAAAGTTTTGTATCTCTAGCTGCTGAAAGGTGTGTATTTCTCTAGATGCTTCTAGATTACCCGGAATTTTGCTTTGCCTGTCAAATTCGCTCTGTTTCTCAGGTATATAAGCCAATCGTTTGTACAAGGCAAGTTTGGCGGCCTTTTCTGCAATCTGAGCTTGTAGAATTTTGTCCTCAGTCGGCGCTATCTTCTGCCTTTTACTAGTCATCTTGGTATCTTTGCCAACCGAAGCTGATGACCTCCTCTGTTGCGAAGTCGAACCTGATCTAGAGCTAGGCCATCGAGATCCTAGTCCTGAGGACTTTGAAGCTGGTGGTGGTGGTGGAGGAGGAGGAGGAGGAGGAGGAGTCTTCTCCTTTGGCGGTGGAGAAGGAGTCTTCTCCTTCGGCGGTGGAGAAGGAGTCTTCTCCTTTGGCGGTGGAGGAGGTGTCGGTGGATCTTGACGAGGAGAGAAACGTCTTCGCGGAGGGGACCGAGATGATTCACTGTCATCATCATCTTCCGAAGATAGCTGCTCGTCTAGCTTGATGAAGTGTTTGTGCCAGGCGACATGAGTGCCCAAGTTGTGAACTAGACGCGGCCTTTCTTCCTCCACTGGGAAATCAATATGTATCTTATTGTACTTCTTGTCCAAGATCTTATCAATGCTGACCTTGGCATACCCGAGTGGCACTGGCTTGCCATGAATGACGTTCTATCCTCTAGGAAATGCTTGTCCGACCGCCACCTTGTCTTTGGTCCACTGTTGACGGATGTACAACCTGACATTCACAGGTTCTGTTATGTCGTCCACCGGATGAGGAGCATTGACCTCTTCTTCGTCACGCATAGGGGTTGAGCCACAGCTACTGCGGCCCTTGCCGAGCACTGGGCTATTCAAAGCCGGGATTGCATGCGGCCCTTGACTCGAACACATGGTTTGCATAGTGCTCACCACTTGAGCAGCTATCCGTGCTTCCATGCTCTGTTCTAGCTCCTCTCGCATCCTTTGGAACTCCTCTTATCTTTGCGTTCTAGCCCTGACCCGGCTCCTATAGGAAGCAGATTCACCTTCAAATGCTTTCTCCCAAGGAATTATCTCGGCCCCTCTAGTGCGACCGGGGTGCTCCTTGGTTCCAAGTGGTTGCGTGAGCACGTCATTTTCTGTATCCGACCTGCGGGCCCCTCTATGCACTTCCTCAGTGATCGTGGAAATCTTCTGGAGGAGATCCGTGACGGGTTTTCTGGCTATATCTACCGTGTTTTTAGGTATGACCTAAGTTATTACCTCGTCTCCTTGGCCCTCTTCTAGGTTTAGCATATGGCTAGGGCTCCAAGGTCTTTGATCCCCTTGCTGGTTGTCATCACTAGTTCCTTGGTCATCGGCTTCGGTCGCAGGGCGACGGGTGGTGAATCGGCGCTTAATTGTCATGTTTCTAGACATGAATTTCGATTATTGGTATTAACTCATAGGTAGATAACATATATACAAGCATAGGATGATGACATATATACAAGCATAAGTGTAGCATAAGAAAATCCGTATATTCAAGCATAAGATGATGCCATATATACAAGCATATATGACATTTATACATCTATATCTATTTCTCTATATCTCTATCTTTGACATGTATATATGATATGACATTTATACATCTATATCTCTTTCTCTATCTCTCAAGCATAGGATGTCATTTATATCTCTTTCTCTATCTCTCAAGCATAGGATGACCTCAATATCTCTATCTCTATCTCGATCTATCCATAAATTTGAATCATCGTAGCCACAATATGAAAATTGCAAGCATAAGTTAATAATAAGAAAATTTGCTCAAATTCTATAGATAGCTCATGGGTAGATAGATAGATTCAAGCATCTTTCTCTATCTATCTTTCTAAAGCCATGTATATATATTATATGAAATGTGCAAAGTCATGTTATACATCTCTATCTCTCTATATATCTCTCTCTCTCTCTATCATAAGTGAATCTATTTATAAGTCATGCATCTCTCTATCCATAAAAAATTGAATCATGATATATATACAAGGATACAAGGATGACATACAAGTCTATCTATATCTCTCTCTCTTTCTCTATCTCTGTATCTCTCTAATCACTACCTATGTCTCTATCAATATGAATCTATCTCTAATCTCTACCTATCTCTTTCTCTCTCTCCTTTCTCTATCTCTATCTAAGCTAGCTATCTATCTAAGCTATCTAAGCTATATATCTAAGCTATCTCTCTAATCTATCTAATCTATCTCTCTAATTTATCTCTCTCTTTATCTCCTTCTCCCTCCTTCCTCCCTCTCCCTCATTCTTCCTCTCCCTCCTTCTTCCTCCATATCCCTCCTTCTTCCCTCTCCGTCCCTTCTTCCTCCTTCCTCCCTCTCCCTCCTTCTTCCTCCTTCCGCCCTCTCCCTTCTTCTCCTTTCAAGCTAGCAATCCACTGCGGCATTCCCTCGAACACCTTGGTTGCATGGCGGTTAGAGCTCACCGTCGGTTGTCGGGGGCCGGATTCCGAGCTCCTAGGTGGCGGCGAGGTAGCTGGCGAGGTCGCTGGCCGGCATCGAGCAGAGCGGCGTCGAGCTACCAGCGTTGAGCAAAGCGGGCCGCGGCGGCAAGCAGTGGTGGCGGCGTGCAGCGACGGCGGCGTGCAGTGGCGGGAGCTCCTCACAGCGTCGAGGTCGTCAAGGTCGAGGGGGCGGCGGCGGCGTGCAGTGGCGAGCTCGGCGGCGTCGAGCAGAGCGGCAGCGTCGAGCAGAAATGGCTAAGTGTCGAACGGGCGCGAGTCTGAAAATTTCAGACCGCGCCCTTTCCTTATATACGCGGGCACATCACTGCCAGTTTGTAACAAGAATCGACAGTGATGAGGAGTCATCAGTGTCGGTTATTTCCGGCAGTGATTATAGGACATCACTGCCGGTTGGTAACTAAAACCGGCAGTGATAGCGGAAACCACTATTGGTTCCTTACAAACCGGCGGTGATTTGTAATTTTTTAAAAATTTGCCCTATGCTTTAGAATTCAAATTACTCCTGATTTTTTACTAAAACTTGAAAAACTCTAAACATAGAAGTTGCATAATTTTTAATTCTCTACAACTTTTGCTAAAGTAGGATATTCAAATTCTTTATAGTTTTTGAATTCCATTTTGAATTTGAATAAGAATTTAAAATTCAATTACCCCCTTTGTAATTACTCCAAAAATTTGAATAGAAGTTGAAAATCTTCCAACATAGCTTTTGCTAGTTTTGAGGAGCTCTACATTAATGCTTATACACTCAAGGTCTAATTCTTTATAGTTTTTGAATTCCCTTTTGAAATTGAATAAGGGTTTAAAATTCAAATACCCCCTTTGTAATTACTCCAAAAATTTGAATAGAAGTTGAAAATCTTCCAACATAGATTTTTCTAGTTTTGAGGAGCTCTACATTAATGCTTATACACTCAAGGTCTAATTCTTTATAGTTTTTGAATTCCTTTTGACATGGCATACATCAATCAACAACGTGGTACAACTCAATCAATCAATGATGCAAATTACTAAAACAACATTTCATTAAGGATTACATAGTTTATGATACTCTAACAATTCACGGTGCAGGCACGATGATGGCCTCATCGTGATCACTCCGGAGGTAAGCAGGTTCGTCAACCTCTTCAAGGACATGTAGGGTAACGTCCACCCCAAAAGGAGTCATTTCTTCATAACCTTTGTAGACTTCTTCATCTGTCACTCCGTCGACACCGACAATATTCCTTTTGCCTTGCAATACTACATGTCGTCTTCCATTTGTATTGTTATCCCTTGCATAGAAGATTTGCAAAACATCCTTTGCAAGGACGAAGGGGTCATCTCTGTATGCGGTCTTGGATAGATCAACGGTAGTGAACCCATCCTTGTCGGTGTTGATTTCATTCAGCCGGACCCACAGACAATGGAAAAGAGCAACTTTCAACTGATGTTTATAGTATAGCTCCCACATCTCATCTATGAAACCATAGTATGTTGCCACCACCGTGTCGTACTCATCGTGGGCGTCAAAACGAACACCACTATTTTGGTTGGTGCTCTTTCCGTCCTGTTTTTTTGTGTAAAATGTAAAACCATTTATTTCATATCCTTGGTACATCATTAGCGTAGTCGAAGGTCCGGGGGCTAAGAGATCTAACTGACATCCCGTCACCATTCCTAGCCTTTGGCGTCAAAACCAGTCACCGAATTCCTCCTTATGTTTTTTCTCAAGCCAAGCCTGTGACCTACCGATGTGCTTCCTTTGCAGTAACTGTTTGTGCTCATCAATGTATGCCATCACACCGTCGGCCTGCTGGAGAACAGCGAAGTGTGCTTGTCTGAAGGAGACCACTTTGTCTATTTTGACAGCTTTCTCACCTATTGTTCCTTTGCCCCCTAGTCTTCCATCATGATGAGATACTAGAACTCCGACCCGCTTGATGTCCAGATAATATGTGGAGAACTCACTAGCCTCCTCTGTTGACCATCCTTCTACCATGCTCCCTTCTGGTCTGAATTTATTCCTAATATACCGCCTAAAATTTTTCATGAGCCTCTCGAAAGGAAACATCTGGTGTAGGTACATTGGGCCAAGAGCTTTTATTTGATCCACAAGATAAACAAGTAGATGCACTGAAATGTCGAAGTAAGTCAGTAGGAAATGCATCTCAAGCCTGCATATAATCTTGGCTATCTCCTGCTTCAGGCGGTCTAGCCTGTCCACTTCAATGACATTTTCAGAGATAGCGTTGAAGAACGAACACAACTTTATGATTGGAGCACGGACCTTGTCAGGGAGGATACCTCGCAGGGCAACTGGGAGCAGCTGAGTCATTATGACATGACAGTCATGAGCCTTCATAGAACCATAGTTAAACTTAAGTTCTCTCATGTTAACTAGCCTCTTCGGGTTCCCACAGTAGCCACTCGGTACATTGAGATCGTTGAAGAAAGAAATAAGCATTTCTTTTTCCTCCTTTTTCAGTGTCCATGATGCCACCGGAAGTTTCAAGTGACCATTCTCAAGAGTTACTGGGTGCAACTCCTTCCTGAGGCCCAGGTGTTGCATGTCCAAGCGTGTCGCGAGAGAATCCTTGCTTGTTCCCTCGGTGTTCATCAACGTGTTAAGTGTGTTACCGCACACGTTTTTAGTTATGTGCATTGGATCAAGATAGTGACGTACACTCAAAAGTTGCTAGTAAGGTAGTTTCCAGAAGATTGATTTTTTCTTCCAGATACTATTGGTTGGCGCTGCTACTGCCTCGTCCCCCTTCCCAAGGACAACATTTGTGAGTTTGCTTAATTGTTGAAGCAGTTGTTTCCCGTCTCGATACTTTGGAGGTCCACGTTTCTCAGTAGTCCCATTAAAATCTTTTGTATTCCTACGGTAAGGGTGATCACGACGTAGGAACCTACGGTGTCCCATGTAGACCATCTTCCTGTTTTCTGGTAGATGTGTAGCATCAGTCTCGTCCAAGCACTCGACACACCCAGTGTATCCTTTTGTCTTCTCTCCAGACAAGGAACCTCGCCGTGACATATTCTTTTTAGTACTCATCCCAGACATCCTTCACACCCGTCTCCCACATTTATAGTAGTTCATCGATCACTGGTTGTAGAAGCACGTCAATATCATCACCAGGTTGTCTTGGTCCTTGGATTAGTAATGGCATCTGGACGTATGACCATTTCATACAAAGCCAGGGTGGAAGGTTGTATATACATAGCATCACTGGCCAAGTGCTATGATTGGTTCTCACCTGGTCAAGCGGGTTCATCACATCCGTGCTCAAAGCAAACCACATATGCCTTACCTCTCCACCGATGTTCTTATAGAACATAGTGTTGATAGTCATCTAGTCCGACCCATCGGCGGGGTGTCTCATCATTGAATCTTTCTTTCGCTCTTCGTCGTGCCAACGCAACAACTTGACTGACTTCTCATTTGCAAACAACCTATGCACTCCTGGAGCTATAGGAAAATACCACACGGACTTTACTGGCCCTCCTCTGGTCTTACTTCCATCATTTGATGGCCCTTGCTTGTATCGGGGAGTTTTACACTTGGGACATGAATTCAAGTCTTTGTATTTCTCTCCACGGTACAATATGCAGTCATTGAAACACGCGTGGATTTTCTCAACCCCGAGGCCAATTGGGCAAATCATTTGCTTCGCAAGGTAAGTCTTTTCTGCTAACTCGGCCTCCGGGAACAATTTATGTAGTATAACTAACAAGTTATCGAAGCCTTTATCACTCAACCCATTCGTTGATTTAAACTCCAATAGCATGATGTTGGCTTCCAGTTTGCTTATTGGGCAGCACGGAAACAATGGTGTTTTTGCATCCTTTCTCATCATCTCCAGTTTTTTCAACTGTGAAGCACTAAGGAATCCCCCATGCACATCATGTAGAAGCTGTGAAATGGCATCATTTTCCTCAGTGTCGTCAGCTAATGTATTCATAAACACATCATCATCGATAGGCACATGTTTTGTGTACTCATGAACAGGCAATAATGCATTTAGGGATACACTAGGCATGGGCACATCATCTTTAACATTTTGACCAATCTCCCCATGCAAAGTCCAAATCGTGTGTGATCAAGTGCAAACGTATATGCTCCACGTCGCTCCATTTTCTCATATTCTTGCAGTCTTTGCATGGACAGAATACAAGATGTGAGTCCCCAGCATTGGCTCTAGCTCGCTTGATGAAATCGTCGATGCTCGTCAAGTACCGTGGGTCTGTACATGACAGATCGTACATCCACCCTCGAGCCATGTCTGAACTGATAAAATGGACAGAGCAGAGAAAACATAGGAACATATTAATAGGAGCATTTTTGAACAATATTCTTTTCTTTATAATTTGAATTTGGTCGCGCTATAAAAAGTGAGACAACAAAATAGGTGGATGCATGGAGTATTAAATGTGAGTATTAAATGCATGCATGGAGTATTAAATGTAAGTATTAAATGCATGCATAAGTAATAAATACCGAATCTATTCCACATCCCATCAAATCTTTAATACATGCATGGAGTATTAAATGTAAGTAATAAATATAACTAATTACAATTTTTATCCATAATTTTCGAGATGAATCTTTCGAACCTAGCTACTCAATGATTATACAATAATTATCCAATAAAAACAAAGTGCTACAATTTTTCTAAATACTTTTGGATCTAAAAGATACAAAAAATTGACACAAATTGCAACATCTCTCTTCTTGATCATGAAAACTAGCATAGCTCTAAACTATAGATTTACACACAAAAACAATGTAAACCAACAATTCTAAAGAATTATGCTTGTTACTAACCAAGAGCAAGAAGATATGAGGATCCAAGAGTGAAGAGGAGCCAGCAATGGAGTTCAAGAAATCCACCAGCCGCAACAATGGAGAGAGGAGCTCCTGTTCACGCATTGTTGAGGCAGAGGAGGGAGAGGAGCTCGTGTGCTTTATATTGTACACAACATCACTGCCGGTTCAAGCCACCAACCGGCAGTGAAACACAAACATCACTGCCGGTTGGTGGCTTGAACCGGCAGTGATAGGGCCGAGAGGCATCACTCCCGGTTCAAGCCACGAACCGGCAGTGATGTTGTGTTTCACTGTCGGTTCAGCGCCTGTCCCCAATAATTGGGGGCCTGTCAGAGCCTGAACCGGCAGTGATGAGGCATCACTGCCGGCCCAAACACAGCCGGCAGTAATGGGCCGGCAGTGATTGTCGTTTCTGTAGTAGTGTTATGGGCCTTATTTCATTCTGGGACATGTCCTTAAGTTCTTTTTCTCGAGTGATATTATTGTTAGAAAATCTTCATTGATTTAGGTATCCAACACTAGTCAAGGCACTCGGCAAATCCTCCGTCACCGTGCACGAACGCCGTGACGTATACTTTTCTTTGTCGAGTGCCCTGTTGGCACTTGGCAAACACTCGCTGTTAAGCGGCCTTTTGCATCAATTTTTTTTGGCAAGTGTTCTTTGCCGAGTGCTTTTGTGTTAGCAAAGAATCTAAGTTCGGTAGTGCAAGGGCGTGCACTGGAGGTAGATAAACTTACCAAACTAGCACCCAAGCGGAAGCTACCATCTGAGATGGGGGCAAATCGTCTTCTTGTGGGGGTTTAGAGTTTAGAGAAGATAGGCGAAGTAGTGACGCGGAACTAACATGCCACTTGAACAAGGGGGAAACTTGGAGTCATAGACGTCGATGGCGCCAGCAGCGAGGCGGTGGCCATAATGGTTATAGCCACAGCACGTCGTCCCGAGACCTACCTCTGCCACCTGCCACTCCATCATTACGCCTATAGATGGGCAACATGCAGGCTCTACCTAGCCTGACCAGGCACAACAAGGCCCAGCATGCCACCGAGTCATGCCCTTCTACCCTTCGTGCCTGACCCATGGCCTAAGCATGGGACTATGGTCCTTTTCATGCAATGCCGGCCCAAATAGCACGACCAAAATAACGAGTCGAACTAGCCCAAGGCCTATTGTGACGGAGAGAGAAGGAGAGCCCAGAGGCCGAGGTAACAAAGAAGGCGGCCATCGGGCATGACTCCAGCATCCGCGACCGACGTGCTCGCTACCAAGGCAGTCGAGGTCATCCTCCCATAGCCGATAACCCCGTAGAAGAGCACTACAACCGCGTTGCAGAGGAATCGAGAAGGTCACTAGTAGTAAGAGGTGGTGGTTTCCCTCGAGGCAGAACGGGAGAGAGGAGGAGGCGCTCGGTCCTCGTCCATCAGTGCTACAAGGAGATGTCACACAAGGAATGGGGAAGGAGGTTGTGCGCATGTACAAGGGAAGCAGAGCGGCGATCGTCACACAAGTCCTTGACTTGTTGTCAAGGTTTTAAATCACCGGCTACGATGGTTTAGTGGCAAGGCTGTGAAACGATGTTTAGCAGGCTATAGCCAACATTTAGCATCTATTTAAAACTTTATCCTTGTGCTTGGTGCGGCTGCACAAGTGGAGGTGTTGGGCCAGGGGAAGTTTGAGTTAAGGCCGCCTTGGGTTGGGCTTTTCAAGCTGCTTTTGTTTTTGCAAAAGTCAAAAGCCAACCAAAGGACCCAAAAGCCACAACTGCTTTCGCTTTAGTACAAAATTGAAAGCAGCTCTCCCATGCTTTCAGCTGCTTTTGGGGTAAAAAATTACCCACCTACCATTGTTTATGAATGTATCGGTTCATTTTTATTCTATTACATTCTTCTCCGACGCCCAAGAAAGGAAACTGCCTCCCCAATCCTCTTTGGATGCTGCTTCCAGCGAGCCTTCGGTAGGCACGGGTGCCTCCCCTTCCTTTAGCCGGCGAGCCCCCTCCCCTTCCTTCGGCCGGCAAGCCCCCTTATTCTCTAGTCGTCTTTCCCTCCCATGTCCTCTCCGGTCGGCGAGCGCTCAACCCATCCCATGCAGCGGTGGGCGCAACTGCGACCTTGGATGCGATGGGAATCAGAGCCTCCCCTTCCTCTCCAGTTGATGAGCCCTCATCCTTAACTCTGACAGGCATGGGTGCCTCCCTTTCCTCTCCGTCCGGGGTGCTCGCCCCTTCCTCTTCGGTCGAGCGCACCTCTCCGGCCGGTGAGCCCCTTCTCATCCTATCCGGCAGACGAGCCCCTCTGCATCCTCTCCGGCAGTGAGCCTCTCCCCTTCCTCTATTCGGCAGGTGTCGTCCCAGGCCCAGGCCTGGCGGGCGTGGGTACGACCCCGGATTCGATAGGCGGGGGCGCGAGTGCCTCCCCTTCCTCTCAGGCCGGCGTGCTCCCTCCCCATCCTCTTCTTCGGTACATGCTCATTGGAGTGTGAGAGCAACGAAGAAGACGACGAGACGAGAGAGGAAGAAGAGAAGTTGTCAATGACATGTGGGATCCATTAGTAAGTGACTGGAGCTTTTTCAAAAGGCACAACAGCTCAACCAAACAAGCTTTCAACTATCAAAAAAATCACAGCAGTTTCGTAAAAAAACTATCCAAGAATAACTTTTTCACAACAGTTTTTTCAAAAATCACGGTCTACAGCAGGGCCTAAGAATAGTGTGTACTAGGCTAGGGTAGTGAGGATTTCTTAGGAGGCCATGCGAGGCACCGAGCCTCTCATGAATTTGTAGGTCATGCTATGCTAGCCCGTGTGCCTAGGGTGCAAGCCAGGCACAACCTGCTCCCTCGGGCTATGCCGGCCCGAGCCCGTTCAGCACCAGGCCGTGACATGGTCGGGCCAGCCCCACGGGCTCGGGGTGCATACCCATCTATAATTCCGTCGCACTTGCCCTCTAGTGATGTCACGGTGGCGGCGCCGAGTTGGCTTGGGCCAAGGGTCTGGATTTTCTGCATTTCAGGTGTGATCGTTCGAGTGCGAGTGAGCCGAGAAGGTTGTCACGACGATACTGTCTAAGTGATGGGATGGAATGGCTTCGTTTTAAAAAAGAGGAAATTCCTTATTTGACACCGAAAAAATTTGGAGTTCCCAATTAAGCATCAAAAGTTGAAATCTTCCTCATCTGATCTTGATGGAACTTTTTATTCCTAGAATGACACTACCGTGACTTTGGACCTACTGTATGGTTATTTGACAGGTGGGGTCACATGTTAAAGGACTAATATGCCCCTGGTTCACACATGCAAATAGAGAAGAGAAGGAGATCCGGTTTTGCTAGGTTTTCAGATTCTTGGCATCGGATGGACGATGACGGCGGCGGCATCGGAGGCCGGCGCGGGCGGAACTGGCGCCGCGCGCGCGGCCTGGGAGGACTCCCTACTCGAGCCCAACGCAGCCAGGGAGGGCGCCGTGATTAGGGCTGGCACGGGCACCCCTCGTGGCCAAGGCGATGTCCGGCGACGAGCCCATCGCGGCCTGAGAGGAGGGGGCAGCCCAGCGCACCCGAGGAGGGCCCATGAGCGCGACTGGCGCAGGCGCCCCGCGCGAGGCTACCGCGGCCACGGCGGGTGCCCCACCCGAGCCAGCGCGGCCAAAGTGCCCAGGCGAGCGCTGTGAGCACGGGCCACAGGCACGGCCGGAGGCAAGGTCTCCGCACAAGGAGGCAGCGACGAAGCAAGCCACTACCTGTCCGCGCGTGGCCGACGCAACCAGGTGGCTACCGGCGCGGCCAGAGGGGCACCGCGCACACGTCCTGCGCGGGCAGTCGGGCACGGTGGGTGCTGGAGGCGTCTCTTCTGTTGAGTCCGTTGGTGTGCATGTGAACCTCATATTTAAGTGTGGATGTCAACTGGATGGGTGATTACGAACATGAATGTTCGTGTATGTTCGTGTATATGGTAATCTGGATGTTGTTGACCTCATGTAATTGTAAATATTCTATTAAGTTTTTTTCCTTATTATCATGGTGCAAATAATGCTGCAAAATAAACCTGTGCACTCTGTGCAAATAATTGGTGCAAAATGGTCCAAAAGATAGTGCAAAATGGCCAAAAAAAATGTGAAAGAATGGTCTTATAAAAGGATAAAACACCAAGAAACAGCACATACGTTAAATAAAAATAAATTTGGTGCCAAAATACCTTCCACCGCGTCCAACAAGCAGCAACCCAGACTACAAACTGAACAAGGGGCAAAATCATCTTTTTGTCTCTTTTAACACCGTTACATGTCAATTCAAACGGTAGTGTCATTTTAGGAACAAAAATTTTCATCGAGGTCAGGTAAGGAAGATTTTAACTTTGAATGCTAAATTAAGAATATCAAAAAAAATTAGTATCAAATAAGGAATTTTCTCTTTAAAAAAACTCAAAGCTGGGTCAGTCTTGTTATGGAAATTGGAGACTCGAGCCACCAAACTTTTTATAGATTTTGAAAGTTTGTCCAAACACGAGATTCTAGATAGATCATGCCCAGCCATTAGAAACTCTGCACGTGGGCTAATGCACGTTCCTTGTGCCCCACTCGCTCGCTTGCTCCTGTGGTCGGCGGACCGCATGATGCCGACTAGTCGAACCCGAACATTTTCATTCAAAATCAAGAGTGGATGTGCCACGTTAACGGGTTTGGGGCTCTCACCCAGAGTTCAAATCCTGGGTGCGACACTTTATTCTGGATTTATTTCAGGATTTCTCGGCGCTATGCATTAAGTGGTAGACGACGTCCCCGTCGACAGCGAGACGTCTGTGATGACTTCATGAACTTCAAGATTTGTCGGCTCAGTCCTTTAAAGGTGCTTATAGGTGTAGGATTTGCGTGTGTATGTTCGTAGAGGCGAGAGGGTTTCAAAAAAAAGTCCCAAGAGACGATCGACCTCGTCCAAACTTTACAACGCAGCGAGAAAACAAGGCTACATCATCCGGGGATGTGAAACCAGATCAACAAGGAATCTTGGATATGATGATACTATTGGCACTGTCCAGCAGCGATCTCTCCGGTAATTGCCCACACAATCGCGGGATCGCCCTTGGCATTTTCCGCTTTACAGCAACTCCAATAATTTGGCATTTAGATTTGGTATATCTAATTTTGTCAAAAAAAACTAAAAAACTGGTGGCCAACATTTTGACATTTGGGCTTGGCATTTTTGCCAAAGTTGCGTCGGCCGTGAAAAGGGGAGGCAATTTTTTTCCTTCTTTTTTTTTACGGCAGAACCGTGGGCGTCGGCCTTTTCTTTTCCTTTCTTTTTTTTCACGGCGGAACACTTGGCAGCGGGTCCACTGGTCCATAATTTTCGTTTTTTGCCAAGTCATTGTGGGGAACTGTTGGAGATTACATATTTTTTGCTTTGACATATCTATTTCAGAACTGACAAATTTTATGTTTTGTCAAACCAAAATTGTCAAACTCTGACGGAAATTTTGGCAATTTTGAGCCAACAACCCCCGAACGAGAGTAGTATGTCTGCTTCGACGTTGATATAAGCCGAAAAGGTGGTTGTGCCGTGTAGTGCAGAAATTGTATTTTATCCTGCACGTGAACCACGCACTAAATCATTAACACACTTTCTTCCTATTCATGCTGCGATCTACGCCCAGCCTTGTCGCCTATGCAGCTTACATGAAACGCTGTCAACATCTATAAGCTCTTCCCCTCAGGCTTTCACGTGCTTAATTTAATAATATATAATCGACAGCGAAAGACAATAGGTGACCGGTCTTGTTTATTTATCTTAGCTTATTTTGAAATTAGAGTAAGTGATACTACCTCCGTCCCTAAAAAAATACAATTGTGAGAACTGTGTCAGTCAATCTAGTCTATGTTTGACCAACTCTATATTAAATAGTATTAGTATTTATGTCTCTAAATAATTTTATTATAAAAATATATATTCTATAACTAATCTAATGATATCATTTTCATATTATGAATGTTAGTAATTTTTTATATAAATTTAGTCAAAGTTCAAACTGTTTGACTCCTCGATAATTAAGTGAGAATTACATTCTTTTGGGGGACGGAGGTAGTACGTTATTACACAGAATATAGAGGCGAGACAGACCAAGTTGAGAGATATGTACGTGCCAAGATTTCATCCATGGGTTCTCATCCTTGCCTCTTTGATTTGAGTTTTTTGTCACCCAAATTCTAAGAGGTGCCAGGAGTAGCCTATGAACTTGTATCGTGAAATAATCCAAGTTTAATCTCGTTCTACTACAGAATTCAGCATCACTGTCAGCTCATCACTGCCGGTTTGTTTTGGGCCGGCGGTGATACATCTTTATTATCGGTTCAAGCTCTGACAGAGCCCCAAATGATAGAGGCTGGAGCCGAACCGGCACTGAAGCTCTTTATCACTGCCGGTTCGTGGCTTCAACCGGCAATTCAAGCCACGAACCGGCAGTGATAAGGGGTTTCACTGTCGGTTCGTGGCTTGAACCGGCGGTGATATGTCGCGGGTTATATAAGCAGACACTGGCGCGCTCCGAAATTTTCAGACTCGCGTCAGTGCCCACTCAGCCGCAGCACGCCACCGCCGCCCCACGCGCTCCTACTCGACCTCGCCGCTCCACGCCGCAGGGGGGCGGCGCTCCACGCCAGCGTCCTCGCCGCCGCCAGGACCTCCCTCCACGACGCCGGCCAAGGACACCGCGGAATCCGGCCCCTAACCTCCACGCAGTGAGCTCCATGTTCATGCAACCAATGTGTTCGACTAAATGCCTATTTGGGATTCTTCTAGCTGAGAGATAGATAGATAGAGATATATAGAAATATAATCTTAGTAATGTTATTTAATATGTGCTATGAAATTTAATCTTGTATATGTTATCGGATTTGAACTTGGATATAATATATCTCTATATATACATAATATATGTATATGCTATGAAATATAATATTAGTATATGTCATTTAATATATAAATGGTTGGATGTCGGAATCTTCCACCACCAGAAGTCATTGGTTGGAATGGTTATTGTACTTGGATGGGTTTCGATCCGGTATTGTCGGTAGTACCGGTGAATCATCCAAGCATAGTAAGTTGATCAATATATGTTTCATATGTACGAAACTAGATCATCCAAGTTAATTAACATGTCTTATAGGTATGGTAGATAATTGATCCAATTGTTTGGGTTAAAGGAACACTCGCCTATTTTGGGGTTCACAATGTGGATGTTCAGATTTATCATGTAGATAATGGTTCACAACTCCAATGTCCTATTTCATTTGCAATTGTCGTTAGGATGGGTCATGGTCGTGGTAGTGGTCGTGGTCGCGATGGTGTTGACGGTCGCAATGTGTTACAAATATGAGAGGTGGGAATAAAGGCCACCCAACGGGGTGTTGCTATTAAGTATGATGTCATGGCATGTGCAACTACGCTCTCAAGAAATGGGATCACACTTCCTACTCTATCCTCATTGAAGATTCATGCTATAAATCAGAACATGTCTCATGATCTTTGGGGTTTCTGTACACGATTGGCTCAGAACTCACCAATGATAAGTTTAAGTCATACTCATAGCTTATATCTAGATTTGTTATTGTATGTTGTCAATATTGGTCTCATAATTAACCCTATCTTCTGCCAATACTTATAGGTAGAGGAGTATGACATGACCTACGCAGGGTGTAGTTTTGAAGCCATTCTGAACGAAACAATTGATGCATTGGGTTATGACTGGAAATATATTGATAAAGAGCCAACACTAACTACTGCAGGATTTCAAGCAAAGTTGATTACGACTAAGAAGAGAGACACACCAACTCCTCGACCACCGTTAACCATTGTTAGTACACTATGTGCTCGTAGTTGTGAAGCAACTGATAGTGCACTATTTAATACGTTGTTCTTCCTCGATGAGGTTTTTGGTTACAAGATCGGTGACCTACACTTCACCGAATTGATAGTACTGAATCATTAAACTATTGTACAATAAGATCGACACTTCACTGAATTTTTGTAATATAAATGTTGATGGTTTTTGTATTGTCGCTGGCCCACAACCACCTTCACATCGATATCAAATGGTTCGATTATTACTACAAAACAATTATTCAAATGCAAATTGTAAAAATTATATCACTGTCGGATCAACTAAAACCGGTAGTGATATAAAGTATACACTGCTGGTTGGGTAAAGGAACCGACAGTGATGGCTCAAGCATCACTACCGGTTTGTAACACGAATCGGCAGTGATGTGATCAGCTCATCACTACCAAGTTGGTTCTGGCGGTTCAAAATTCGCCAGTGAAGGGGTTTTGAACCGCCAGTGATAAGTAGTTCTGTTGCAGTGGATATCTTCCCTCTGAATCTGAAAATTTAACTTCTTTTATGATTTTCGAAGCTGTTTTTAGTAATATTTCATTCAGTCTTTGGATTTAATTAGTTGCGATTTGAGATAAAGTGATAGGACATGTGTCATAATATCTGTTGTTTTTTTTACGTGCTAGAAGTTTAACTCGATTTATAGAAAATATATTTGTCTAAATAAGTTTATTAAATAAATAGGTTTATTTTTAATGATACTAATTATATATCATAAATATTAATGTTTTTAATATATATTTTATTAAGGTTATTTCTAAAAAAACAAAAACGGCAGATATTGTAGTATAGAGGAGTATATCTGAAGCAGCAGCAATGCTCAGGGTTTGAGTGAGCATGTCTTCTACCTGATCATGGGCGGTTGAGCTGCTAACAAGTAACAACAGTTAGCATCAGTCGTACTACCAATCATTCACTAGTCACTACAGCACACGTGTAGTAACTGATCATCTTGCCTGATTGATTGCCTCGCAGTCTCGATCGCATAGCACTGGAGTACTATTTATACACATCCACTGCTGCGCCCCTACGCATACATGCATGTGCACTTGTGCAGTGTAGCAGGCTAGCTGAACTGCAGGAACCAACTGTGGCAACACAGCTAGACCTGTCCAGCGCTGCCATGGAGAAGGAGGCCGCGACGACGACGACCAAAAAAAGAGCACCTCACGTCGTGCTTCTCGCGAGCCCCGGGGCGGGCCACGTCCTGCCCGTGGCCGAGCTCGCGCGCCGCGTCGTCGCGCACGGCGACGGTGAGTTCACGGCCACGCTCGTCACGTTCACCAACTTCTCCTCAGCCGACCTCTACTCCACGCTGGCTTCGCTCCCACCGTCCGTCTCCACCGCCGTGCTACCGGAGGTGCCGCTGGGTGACCTCCCCGCGGAAGCCCGCGTGGAGACCCGCATCTTCACCGTCGTGAAGCGCGCGCTCCCACAGCTCCGGGACCTCCTCCGCTCCCTGCTGCTCGAGTCGCCGTCCGGCGTGGCCGCGTTCGTCGCGGACCTCCTCAGCCCGTGGGCGCTCCAGGTGGCCGTGGAGCTGGGCATCCCGCGCTACCTGTTCTGCACGTCCAACCTCATGTGTCTGTCCTGCATGCTCCACGTCCCCGAACTCGACAGGACCACCACCTGCGAGTTCCGCGACCTCCCGGAGCCCGTCCACCTGCCGGGGTGCGTGCCGCTGCGTGGCGCCGACCTCCTGGACCCCATCCAAAACCGCAGCGACCCCGCGTACCGCCTCGTGGTCGAGCTCGGGGAGAACCAGCGTCTAGCCCAGGGCTTCGTCGTCAACACCTTCGATGCCATAGAGCGCGAGACTCTGTTGGCGTTCAACAAGGCGCTTTCCGATGACGACAAGGGCGTGTCGTACCCTCCGGCGTACGCGGTGGGCCCTTTCGTCCGGCCGTGCTCCGGTTCGGCCGCCGACGAGCACGGCTGCGTGCGGTGGCTGGACGAGCAGCCGGACGCGTCCGTCTTGTTCGTGTGCCTTGGCAGCGGCGGAACGATGTCCAAGAAGCAGACGACCGAGCTGGTCGCCGGTCTCGAGGCGAGCGGGCAGAGGTTTCTGATGGTGGTGCGGTTCCCGAGCGACAAGGACTCCAGCGCGAGCTACCTTGGGACGGCGGAACACGGCGACGACCCGCTGAGGTACCTGCCGGAGGGGTTCCTCGAGAGGACCAGAGGCGTCGGGCTCTGCGTGCCGCTGTGGGCGCCGCAGGTGGAGATCCTGAACCACCGCGCCGTCGGCGGGTTCCTGTCTCACTGCGGGTGGAACTCGACGCTGGAGGCCGTGACCGCGGGCGTGCCGATGCTCGCGTGGCCGCTGTATGCCGAGCAGAGGATGAACGCCGTGATGCTGTCGGAGCGTGCGGGGCTGGCACTGCGGCCGAGCAACGAGGACGGAATAATAGTGCCGCGGGAGGAGGTGGCGGCCGTGGCAAGGGAGCTGATTGCGGGGGAGAAGGGCGCCGCGGCGCGGGAGAAGGCGCGTGAGCTCCAGAAGACCGCCGCCAAGGCCTGGGCGCCGGACGGGCCGTCGCGCAGGGCGTTCAAGGCCGTCGTATCTAAATGGAAAGAACCATGAGCTGCCATTGTCAGCTTGCTCGGCTTGAGGCTGCTGAACGCTGATTGCGAACATGCATGGTTTGCGCATATATATCGGAAATAAATTTTCTGCGACATGTCGCAGATAAAGTTGAGCATGCAGCCCGCGGGCCGAAGGCACGGCCCAAAGCACGGTGATGTGGCCCGGCCCGAGCACGGCACGACAAGTACAACAAACGTGCCCGTGTCGGCCCACAGCACGCAGCAGGTCATGCTTGGGCCATAGCCTCAGCACGCCGGGCGGCACGGCCCGGTCCGTAATACAACAGGAGGCACGGTGCCGACCCGTAGCAGGGGGAGGGGTATATAAGCAGCCCTCCACCCTAGCGCCGCGCCTAACCCTAATCCCCACCGCCTCCCATCCCCAGCGCCGCAGCGCCGTAGCCTGCAGCACTCCCAAACCCTAATCCCCAAATCCGCCCGCAGCGCCTCGCCTCTCCAGTCTCCACTCTCCAGTCGTCGGCTCGCTGACGACCACCTGCCACGGCCACGGCCCTGTCTCGGGGTCTTCTCCGTCTCCGTCGACTGTCTCGCCGTCTCGGGGTCTTCTTGGACTCTGTGCTACACTGCTACATCGGATCTTCTTCGTCTCCGTCATTGTCTCTCGTCTCGGGGTCTAGCCGTCTCGGTCTTCTTCGTTTCTCCGGCGACGTTCTCCGACTCTGTGCTGGCAACGTCGGATCTTGAGATCCACTCTTCTCGCTCCCCTCTCGTCTTCTTCTTCTCCGTCTCCGTCACTGTCTCTCGTCTCGAGGTCTTCTTCGTTTCTCCGGCGCCGGGCTCCGACTCCGTCTAGGTAACTGTAACCCTAACCTTAGATCTGTTCGTTTCTCTGGCTTCGTTTTACCCTAACCCTAGATCTGACCACCTCTGCTTTCTTTTTGCAGGTCGCCGGCGTCTAGCTGGTGCCGCCGGAGGCGTTGAGGAACGGTGCCGAGAAGTGAAGACGGTCGACTCATGGCCGGGGCCGGCGATGATGGTGATGGCCCATCCATCAACGACGAGCTCAGGGCGCTGGGCCAGATCCCTGACGACGAAGATGACATGGGAGATGCAGCGGCACTCTTGTTCGGGGTAAGGCCTGATGCCGCTGGGGCTGCGGCGGCTGCGGCGGCGATTGCTGCGGCGGCTGCTCCGGCCCCTGCGGCTAGCGATGCAGCTTCTCTGACCTTGTCTACCACCGGCAGTAAGCATCGTTCAGCTGTCTGGGCTGAGGTTGATGAAGTTAAAGAAACTGTTGATGGTGAATTGCGTGATTTTGCTGTTTGCAAGTTATGCAAACATCGTTTGTCTGGTACTTCTGCTAATGGCACTGGGCATTTAAATAGACATAATAAATCATGCAAGAAAAAAGTAAATATTGTTAATCTTGTGTAAGGTAGGCGTGCTTTAAACCCTGATGGATCTTATAGAAACTGGGAATATAAACCTGATGTTGCTAGGGAGGAGCTTTGTCGTTTGATTGCTAGATTGGATCTGCCTTTATCTATTGCTGATTGTGATGCTTGGGATGATTACATTCAACGTGCTCACAATCCTAGATATAAGAGGGTCTCTAGATTTACCACCACTAGAGATCTGGCTAAGCTTTACAATGAAAAACTGTATCACCTTAAAAATAAGCTTTTTCCTGGTGTGTCTTCTATCTGTTTGACATCTGATATATAGTCTGGTAATGCTAAGGAGGGCTATATAACTGTTGTTGCTCACTACATTACTGCTGAATGGGAACTTAAAAAAACTGTCCTTGGTTTTAAACTGATTGAAGTGAGTCATAATGGTACTAACATTGCTGATTGTATATCTGGTGTGCTTAGAGATTGGGGTCTACTTGACAAAGTGTTTGCTATTAGCCTTGATAATGCTTCTTCTAATACAACTGATATGCTTGCATTGAAACCTTTGCTTGATGGTTACTTGGGCTATGATGTTGATCCCACAGATCATACTAAAAATATATATCATGTTGTGCATCAGCGCTGAGCTTGTCACATTATTAATTTGATTGTTAAATCTGGTTTGAAAAGGCTTAAACCTTGCATAGAGGTATTTAGAACTGCAATTAACTTTCTAAATTCATCTAATCATCGCATTGCTCAATTCAAGAACTACTTCATTGCTAAGGATATGAGGCCTCGTAAATTCTGTTTGGATATGGATATTAGATGGAACTCTACCTATCTAATGCTTAAACACTTGCTACCATATAGATCTTCCTTTACTGTGTTCATCAATACTCAATGTGGCTACCAATTATTGAATGATCAGCACTGGTAGATGGCTGAAAAGGTGTTGGAGTTTCTTGAGTTGTTCTATGATTCAACTGTTATACTTTCTGGTGTTTATTACACTACTAGTCATTTGATACTGCATCATATTCTTGAGATTGCTGGCCACCTGCATGATTATGAACATGACAACTATCTTGCTACTGTTGTTGTGCCAATGAAAGCAAAATGTCTTAAATACTGGAAGAATATACCAATGTTGTATTCATTTGCTTTTGTTCTGGACCCAAGGGCTAAGATGAGAGGTTTGCAAAATGTCCTTGACTTGCTTGGTTAGTGTAACAATATTTGTTACATTGATTATCTTGCTGAGGTTAAATTTGAGTTTCATAAACTGTATGACAAATATGAATCTAAGATTGGTGCAGCTAGACCAGCTAGGACCACTCATCCATCTGGGCTAACAGGTAAGAGGAAACAGACATGGGGTAAGATTTTTGGAGGATCGGTTTCTTCTGGTCTTTCAAGTGGTGCTTCTGGATCATCTGTTATATCTCCTGGTATGTCTGAGCTCACTGTTTACCTAGACAGTGACAATGTTGCTGCTTATGATGATGAGTTTGATGTCATCAATTGGTGGCTTGAGCACAAACTAACCTATCCAGTACTTTCAGCCTTGGCTAAAGATATTTTAACTGTGCCTGTGTCAACTACTTCTTCGAAGTCTACTTTTAGTCTTACTGGCAGGATCATTGAGGAGCGTCGACGGTGATTGGGCGCAGACACGGTGGAGATGTTGATCTGCTGCAAGGACTTGGAGCTAGGCGAGGAGAAGGGACAACATACTGTGCAGGACAATGAGTTGGAAGAATATTTCAAGAATCAGTTTCTTGATGATGTACTTGGTGGTTCTGCTCCTTGACTCTTGAGACTGAGAAAGTGAGTTTAGGACAATGAGTTAGAGAGTGAGAACTGAGAAACTGAGAGTCTGAGAGTGAAACATTTGGGACATGGCTTGTAATAACTATGCACATTTGGACCTTCTAATTGAACATATATTGAGTTGGTCGTACTCTTTTTCTTTCTAGGGTTTTATCTCACGAGGTGTGAGTTTTACCTAGAAAGGTTTTTAATGAGGCGGCATTGCACAACAACTCAAATTTTCTTTACTCTGGATTTGAACTTTGAGTCTTTGATAGTTCTGTGATTTTTTTTCTTGTTTCTGTGAATTGAAATGTAGAAATCTGAACTCTTGACATTTGGAACTGTGAAATGCATCTAAATTGAATTATGGGCCGTGGGCTAGCACGATGGACTACTGGGCCTCGTGCTCTCCGGGCTGGCACGACACGAAAATCGGCCCACGGACCGTGCTTGGACCGTCAGCCAAGCACGGTGGACTGTTAAGGCAAGGCCCGTGGGCACGTCGGGCCAACTAGGCCCGTGCCTTACCGTGCCGTGCCTAGCACAGGCCCGTGCCATGTCGGGCCGTGCCGGCCCGATGCTCAAGATTAGTCGCAGACAACCCGTGTGTGATGCCCTCTCATCTCATCACGTGTAACACGTGTCCTACTTGTTCTATCTAGGACACACGACCTTAAAATTGTACTATTTGGTAATCGAAGCTCGTATATCATCCTTTCTTGAGTTCTTCTTCTTCCCATGAATTTGATCCCATCTTTGTTGAAGTCTCTATAGTGAAAGCAAGACTAATAATAAAGCCAACTGTTGGCGGTAAGGATTCTTTGCATCCTTTTTTTAGCCTCACTCATATAATGGTTTGCTCTTTACTATGGATATATAGTTCACTTGTTAATTTGCACAATATTTGATGTCGTCCGCCCTCCTCCCATCCACCACAATAATATGGTTTGCTCTTTAAGGCACTAGAATGCAAATGTAAAAAAAATAACAACTATTTCCTCCATTCAAATTATTCGTTGTAACACAATATAATTTAGTACTAAATTTCAATTGTGCATCTAGAAAGATTTGAAAGAGGTTTAAGATTAAGATGGCTTTGCCGCTTTGGTATGATTGGGTTGATCCTAAAAGGCCTTGTGCGAGATCTGCTCTACCCTGTGACAAAATGGACAGGGCTCCTGTTCAGGCCTCAATGCATTCCACATGGCTAGACGTCCACGCACCAACCTACATTACGCCCAACATATACCTGCATTTGGGATGAGGTAGATAGAAAATCATATTATTTTGATTTGAAGGAGTAATTCAATCTCCTTTCTCTACTTTAGTACAAAATAAATATAATAATAATCAAAATTGATAAAAAAAATCCAAGATTTAATGTGGGCCGTACTTTGGGTCTACATGCTTGTAAAAAACTTTCAAGTAATTTCAATAGAGCCGAAATATATATGGTTCATTAATTCTTATATATATAGGGTGAGTTTTTTTCTACTCCTACGTATAGTTACTCATATTTTTAATACAATATTAGGTATGTATACATACTCATTTATCAGTTTGAGTATGTTTATATACTCGTTTTAAGATACTCTAAAACTTTCTATGTGAAAAAATTTCAAAGGAGCCCATATTTTTAATATATTATTAAAGTATTTTTTTTATGAAAGCGTGCATTGCACGTTTTTTATTAAGAGAAGCGAGAGTAGTTGTAACAACGGCGTTTGTATGCTACGCGAGATGCAAAGGAATACAAGGCCCACACACTAACAAAGATCACCGGCTTAAACGGTAGTGCCGCTATGTGTTTGTGCTTAGGCATCTAACAAATGTCGTGATCGTGGAGTCTAGAGGCGTGCACTAGGCGGCGACCGAGTGAAGAAGCGATGCCAAGCACATGCACCCAGCATCGACATAGGCATCCAGCTCTTCGGTGACCGCAACAATCACTGTCGTTGTCCTGGCGCTATCGTTGAATGTCTCTGGCGTTCCGTTCCTTCCAAATAACCCAGACGACTAAGATCAGCTTTAATGGAGAGTTTCATAGCGTTGTTTCTAAGACTGTCATGTCATACAAATAAAAAAACACTCACTCTTAGTGAAGAGTTTCATTCTATAGTTTTATAGACATTTAATTCCAAGACTCATAGAAAGTTGATATTCGTGTCAAGAGAGTGTCATCCTCATGTCACTCATTTCTTCTCTCTCTTCTTAAATATATATTATCATGTCATTAAAAATGTTTATGTAACAATATATTTAATATGAATGAAACTCAAATAAGACCCATGGAAACCGTACGTACGAGGGAGTCAAAGGCACGCCTTAGAGCTTCCGAGATCTGCGGTCGTGCCAGTCTGGACAAATATATTGCTCCATTCATTTCAAATTACTAGATGTTTTAACGTTTCTATATACTATGTCCAAGTATACAGAGAAAGTAATGTACGTTTGTTTGTTTCACTTGTTTAAGGCAAAGAATCTTTGCACGCGCGCGCGCGGGCGCTACATTTTCGTGACAAGTTGTTGCTCCAGCCTGGTCCACGACATCATCTCTGAACTAATTAACTTTATTATTACTCATTTGTTCTGTCACCAGACCTGCCTGCGGTCGCGTGGTGGATGGTATCTGCAAGCAAGATCGATCGATGGCTATGGCGGCCATCATATATATGTATACTCCAGCCTCCAGGCCAGGGAAGCTAGCTAGTAGTAGTAGCCACAAAGCCAGCAGCCTACCCATATACAGTACGCATGGCTATGGCGGCCTCCTCCTCGCAGTCGCAGACCGGTGTTGTTTGTATTTTTTAATAATGGATATCAAAATATCCGATCTCTATATCCATGGATATACACAGTCCACACTTACAGAGTTTCACAACCGAAAATAAAAAGAACGAACCACGGTCTAACATTGACTAGGACGCTAGAGCAAACAGTATAATTGTTTCCACCCTTTATTCGAAAAATCTAAAGCAATCGTCTCTAATCTCTTGCTTATCGATGAAAGGATGTTCTCGGCTTGCTCATTACGCTGCAACTGTGTCCAGAACCGAAGCCAGTACGCCCCCCTGAAAATAACCTACATAAAAGAGTTATTTTTGAGTTTGTTAAAAATTACATCATTCCGGCAACGCCAAATGGCCCAGCATATCGCAGCCACCCCAACCCAAATCAGCCCTCTATGCTCCTTATGATTACGAAGCCAAGAATCAAACATATGATTTATAAATCTTGGTGGGGTTAAATTAGTAGCGTAAAAAATCATCCTCCAAACAACTTTCGTGAAAGGGCAGTCGATAAATAAATGTTGAATAGTCTCATTCATATTACAACATGTACACTTCTGACTTCCCTTCCAATTTCTTCTAGAGAGGTTGTCCTTAGTTAAGACCACTTTCTTTTGTAAAAACCACAGGAAGATTTTAATCTTTAGAGGGATTCTTATCTTCCAGATTTTTTTACTCAGGAAAGATAGACGTGTATCGATGAGATGGAGATACAACGAGCGGACAAAAAATAACCCGGATTTGGTTAAATTCCATCTAAAGAAATCTGAACCCCCTACCAAACGAACATGTGAGATCTAAGCCACTAAATTAAACCAAGCTAAAAGGTTAGTTCCCACGAGTGCCCTACGAAAGGAGATGTTTAAGGGCGTGGAGGTAACCACCTTCGAAACAATCGCATGGCGATCACGCACTATATTAAAAAGAGAAGGGTATTTTAAATTTAGAGGTTTGTCTCCTACCCACGTGTCCTCCCAGAACCTTGTGTTGGCCCCATCTTTAATATCGAAAGAACCTTTAGCCAAGACCTTATCTTTAATGCGCATGAGACCCCTCCAAAAATGGGAATCATGGGGTTTGGCTGTAACTTGGGTTAGAGTTTTCGAGCTAAGGTATTTGTTTGTTAGTATGGACTACCGTGTTAAAAAGATTAACCAACCACTTAGCTAAAAGACATTTATTTTGTAGCTGTAAGTCCAAAATACCTAGCCCCCTTGGTCCTTAGGTCGACAAAAGATGTCCATTTGGTAAGCCTATATTTATGTTTATCGGTATACCCTTGCCAAAAGAATTTTGATCGGAGGAGATGGAGAAACGAGCTACGCCAACAACTCCCATCTGCAGGTCTAGCTCCTCGTCTCGATCGATCTCTTCTTGCTCGATCTCTGATCTCTGCATGCATATGCCTGTCTGTCCCTGATCTGATCTTCCGATCCGTCGATCGTGTATTTTCTTCTTCTTCTTCTTCTTTTTGATGTGTGTGCTGGCCGGAGACTAGACTGGTGTGCAGAACAGGCTGACACCTCTAGTGGAGGAGGCCATTGTCGACCTGTGCCGAGCGGCAGTGCCAGACCGCGTCAGGGTGGCTGACCTCGGCTGCTCCTCGGGCCCCAACGCGCTGGCTCTCGTGTCCGCCGCCGTCGACGCCCTGAGCCGCCACCCACGTCTTGGGTGCCAGTCGTCGAGGCCGGAGATCAGCGTGTACCTCAATGACCTCCCCGACAACGACTTCAACCTCGTCTTCAAGGCGCTGCCGTCGTTCCTTGAGAACCACAATGCCGGCGGCGGCGGTCATGGCAGCGATGGGCCGCTCGTGCTGGTGTTTGGTGCTCCGGGGTCCTTCTATGGCCGCCTCTTCTCCGCCCAGTCGCTGCACTTGGTGTGTTCCTCTTTCAGCCTCCACTGGCTCTCAAAGGTAATCCACCATCAAGTAAACTAGCAGTTCATTTTGTTTCTTCCATTTTCCCTTTTTATTATTTGAAAAAGGAGAAAGTCTCAGCTCCATATATAAACTAACCCGAGGGAAAAAAAAACAAGAACGCCTATCACATATAGAAAGCATGGAACGACAAGGACAACACTCCTATCACTAGCTGCCGATTGCTATAGAACCGACAGCATGCTAATCCATCTATCATTGCTGGTTAAACTGTAATTGCCGGTTGAAGCGATAGTGAAAGTCCGCTTATCACTCTGCTGCTTGGTGGCTGCAGGAACCACTATATGCAAAAAAAAAAAAAAAAAAAAAGAAGAAGAAGAAGATAAATTTTATACTACAATTATAGAGTTTAAATAGATCTAGAACTTTATAGTTGATAATTTCTTTATTTGAGATGATTTACATGTCCAAATATTTAATATAAATTGTCAGATCAGATTTAAGATGGTTAACGATGTTGAATGAATGAAGCCAAAGTAAGCATTAAAGCTGTAATACTCGATGAGATAGATCTATAACTTTGTGGGCAATAATGTTTTTCATTTGATACCGTTTAGAGTGTCAAATATGCAATGTAAGATTCGAAATTACGTAGCTAAAATAATAGCATAAGAGCTCAGAGAAAAAAACGTAAACACTGAGTTCATATACCCACTGAATGAATGAAAGAAAGAAAGAAAGAAAGAGTTTGGTCAGTTTATATATATATACCAAAAAAAATGCAGGTTCCCCAGGAGCTGGTGGACGGTGTGCTGATAAACAAGAGCAACATATCGGCCAGCAAAACGAGCCCTCCGGCCGTCACCGCCCCCTACGCCAAGCAGTTCGAGCAGGATTTCAAGCTGTTCCTGGCGTCGCGGGCCGAAGAGATCGTGCCAGGAGGGTGGATGATCTTCTCCCTCTCCGGGAGGCCAGCGAAGGATTTCTCCAGCCAGGACATGCAGTCAGAGTTCATCGCCGAGGTCCTCCACGACATGGCGTCGCGGGGAGTGGTCACCGCGGAGGATGTCGACGCGTACAACGTCCCCTTCTACGCGCCCTGCTCCGACGAGCTGCGCCGTGCGGCGGAGCTGGAGGGCTCGTTCGAGGTCGTGACGAGCGACGGCGACGCGTCCAAGAGCGTGGCCACGGCGAGGTCACTCCGTGTGCTGCACGAGTCGACGCTGGTCCGGCATTTCGGCGGCCGCGGGGTCGTCGCCTGCGACGTCGTCGGCGACGAGTTCGCTAGGGCGGCGGAGAAGCGGTACAGAGGCCCACCGGCGCCGCCGGTCATGAAAGGTGTCGTCCACGTCGTATCCCTTAGGCGACATCCATAGACTGTACATAAGTTATTCACAAACTTTCAGTGACTCGTACAACGGTCCTCTTCGGCTCAAATTTGTATACCCCTATTTTCTTTGTACTATGTTGTCGTCATTGCTGGAAACAGTCTCTTTGTCGGTGTCAGAACCTTTGCCGAGTGTTTAATATCTAACACTCGACAAAGAGTACGTTTACCTAGTGTTACACATGACAAAGTTGGACACTCGGCAAACTATCTCTTTGTCGAGTGTCAGATACTCTACAAACATCAACACTCGGTAGCAGTTTGTTTGCTTTGCCAAGTGTCGGACACTCAACAAACCGCAACACTCGGCAAACCCCGTCAGGAGCCGACGTTATCAGCTGTTTGGCGAGTGTCGAAGCCCAGACACTCAGCAAACGGGCCTCTGTGTCGAGTGTCTACACTAACACTCGGCATTTTTTTTTTTTTTGCTTCTTGCCCCCAAATTTTTTCTACTATCCTCCAACGCTACCTGAAACTACATGTTTAAATATGACACTTTTTCAATGTGTTTGCTATATTTAATTAGTTTATTTCAATTAAGTGATTTTTTTATCTAAGTTAATTTTGAATTACAAGTGATTCGAATAATGGAAAAAATTGAATGAAAAAATAATATCCATATTACCGAGTCTAATTTGAGTTCTTATCCGGCAAACTAAAACAAAGCAACTACCAAAGCTTCGATATACTCCTATGGCTATGTACAGTAGACAAGTGGACATGGGCCATCATCACATTTCACTCGCAGTCACCCAACACATAGCCTAAGCTTTGATGACCTCACTGGAGAGTTCTAATGGCTATAAATAATCGTTTAAATAACATGGATTTCCTTCCAATTGACCATTGGGATTCATCTTAGCTCACTTATTCTAGTTTCGTAAGTTTCATATCTTTAATATTACAACCAAAGGATAAAACAAAGAAGCTATACATATTAGAAGTGTCTCCCAACTCCATTTGACACTTAAAACAAGCTAGTCCTTAAACTTTGTGCACATCCCTTGAAAACCAAAATTAACTCTATCATTAGAGGCATGAAAACCACAATTGCCCAATCAATCATCATCATAGTGCCCTTACTATGTAATGTTAAAAACGAGTTTAGTCACAATAAATGCGCCATCATTAATTGTCAAATCCAAATTTGAGGCTTAGATGCTTTCAGTGATAAAGGAGAATGCAAAACTACAAGTGGAGTCATCAACACCTATCGATTCCCCACCTACTATACTGCGAACGGCGGGACTACGGGTAATAACCCGAGCAATATCCGCGAATTAACCGCACCCGTTTAGCCATTTAGGTCTAACAGAAACGACAGGGGGAGAGGTTTCACCAGCCAGCAGAGGAATCGGCGGTCGTGCGCCCACGGCTGGCTCGGGCGTCGGTCGGGCCGGCGGCGCTGCAGGCTGCAGCTGCAGCTAGCCAGTTGCGGAAGCGAGTCGCTCGCTTCCGCTCCGAATGGGGTCGCGCCGCTGCGGTTCGGGGCGGCGTTGAGAGCTTCGTCGGAGCAAGACGCAGCTACGCCGCGGTGACTGCTCTAGCCGCGGTCAAAGCCCCCGGAGGCAGGAATGATTGATTGAATGATGACGTTGGAGAGTGCAGAGTAAAACTCTACTCTATATTGAGCAAACTGTGCATAGCTAACCGCTCCGCCTCTGCCACCGCCGGTGGCCACTCCGGCCCCGGCGTCCACCTAAGCCGCCCTTGATGGCTTTCTCTCCTTCCCAACGCTCGTGGGCGGACGAGGTTGAGTGGGAGGACCGCGTCCACCTCGTGGCGACGAGGTCGGAGGGGCGCCAGGCACCTCACCGACCGAGGCTGCCGGCGCGGGGTCGCGACTCCCCGCGCGGGGCCTGCCCGTCGTGGTGACGCGGGTAACGCGCAGGCAGCTGCTCGCCGCGGGAGGCCGTCGTCGTCGCCGAGTGGCGGCTCCTCTCCCTGCCGACCAGGCTGCGCCCGTCCGCCTGCACTCGGTCGTTGCCCACCGCGCCCGCTTCTCTGCTGAGCCGGACGGCGAGGGCTTCCGCGAGGTCCACAGCTGGCGCCGGGAGAGGTACTCTACCTCGCCCCCTTCTTCTGGCTCCGTCCCCGAGGATTTGCGGTGGTGCTGCTTTAACTGCCTCCGTCGGGGGCACCTCAAGGCGGCCTGTGTCTTCCCTCCCCGTTGCCGGATCTGCCGCTCTGAGGGTCACCGTTCCAGGTGTTGTCCGCTCTGGCGTCATGCCCCCCATGCTCCACCCGTCGGTTGGAAGTGTAACCGCTCACCGGGGTTGCGGCATGGAGTGAATGGCAGGGCCCCGGGCGACGCCAGGGGCAGGTCTCCCTTCCGCGATGTCGCCCGTCGGCCGGGGACCGGGGACGGGCGGCGCCCCTTCGACAATGACACGGTGTCTGGGCGCTCCATCTCCACGGGTCGGTCACCGTCAGTCCCGTGGTGCTGCAGGCCTCCCAGCCCTGGGCCGGTTGACCAGCCTGCTAGCGGGGATGCCTCCAGGAGCGCTCCTGCACATGGCAACTTGGATGGTCGTTCTCAGGAACAACCCAGGTCCCTGCAGGTGCCGTCTGGACCGTCTGGCGGGGCAGAGGACTCCCGGGGTCGTCAACTACGGTTGCGGAGGTCTACCGTTCGTAGTCTTCGCCCGGTGGAGCGCCCCAGGGTGGAGCTGGTGGTCGTCCCCCGGTCGCCGGCGATAAGCGAAGCTGAGTCCGCCCTTGCTCAGCGTGCTCTGGTGGCACTTGTTACTGGTATTCGGCCACCGGTTTCGGCTGAGATGCTTCGCAACCTTCTCAGGGATCACTATGATGTGCCGGTCGAGGCATTCTCTATCAGGCGGCACCCAGGCCGGAGGACTTCGTCGTTCGCTTCTCCCGGACTGCGGATCTGGAGCGTGTGCTGAGTTCGCCGCCACCGGGACCATGCGCCTCGTTCACCCTGTCGTGGAAGCGCTGGACCCGGTTGCTGGGGGCTACTTCTTCAAGTTTCACGTTCCGGGTTGTCATCGGCATTAGGGGCATTCCGGCGCATGCGGTCAATCTGTCGGTCCTTGAGCACCTCCTGGGTACCTCCTGCTCCGGGATCGAGTTGGCCTCGCCGGAGGTTGCTGGTGTCGAGGAGGAGGATGACGAGGAGATCTTTGTTGCCGCTTGGTGCTTGCACCCGAGGTTGGTGCCTGAGCGTAAACTGCTCGCTATCCCGGAGCCGCCGGAGCGCCACGACGCCGGGCCACCGTTGTTCCTGCGTGAAGATGAGGTGATCCATGCGCATCGGCCCATGCTCCATTACGGTGTCCGGATGCGCGTTCTCGAGTTCCAAGATTGGGATGCGACATCAAGTTCATCGGATGATGAGTTCCCGGGCGAGCGGCCGGACCGGGGCGCCACGCACCCGGAGCGGGAAGGCTACTCAGGTTCAAGGGCGTTCGGAAGGATGAACTTCCGCTTGCGCGGCGCTCGTGCGGGGCCGTCACATGGTAATGGCGCTGGACCTGCTTTCCGGCGAAGGGCGGCGTGCGGTGGCGCTCCGCCGTCGTCTTTGCTTAAGATGGCTCATGAAGGGGTCCTCTCCCTTGGAAACCGCGCCTGGTCTTGGCAGGGCGTCAGGACCTTTGGCTCGCTTTCTGCCAAGGATGTCCTCCCCAGGGTTTTTCAAACCGGTCGGTAACCGCGGTACCGACCGGTTACCTACAAACCGCTCGCGGACGGTTCGGTTTCGGTACCGGTTTGAATTCAAATTTCAAATTTGAATTTCAAAAACAAAAAATTCTGAAAAAAATTCTAAAAATAGTTCACGATTTATAGAGTCCAATGGTGTAAAAATTTTTCAAATTGGAGTTCGTTTGCTATTTTTTGGACGTGTTTAAGTTTGAAAAAAAAAGAAAAAAGAAAAAAAAACCGGTCGGCCCGTTAAGGGTCCATGCGGCCCATTCGCTCCTGGCGCCTCCTACAAGGGAGCTGTCGGCGTGGGGGGGCTGTCCGCGCCCCAAACCCTATCCGCCCCCGCCCCCAACATTTCCGCCCCTGCGCCGCCCGAAGCCGACCGAGTGCCTCGGTTACCGACCGGACGGCGGCGGTTACCGAGACATTTGGTCGGTAACCGACCCCTCCACCACGCCTCCCTCCCCCGGCGGTTACCGACCGGGCGCACGGTAACCGACCGGGTTGCTTCGGTAAGCTTTTTTTTTTGTTTTTTTCATTTCCTTGCATTTGTAGTTGTTTTAGCTGTAGGATTTAGTTATAACAAGATCTAGGATGTAGGATTGATGGAGTATATGATGTAGAAAATATTTATTGTAGGATTTAGATAGGATTTGACTTAGGATGTATATAGGAGTTAGGTTTATTTGGTTTAGGATTTAGGATTTGCGGTTGGATTTGCTTTAGGATGTACGTAGGATTTAGGATTTAGGATTTTATTGATATAGGATTTAGGATTTAGGTAGGATTTAGGTGTATGTTAGGATTTAGGTTTATTTGCGGTATGATTTGATGCATGTGTTCGATTTGTTTGTGTTGTCCATTTGTGCAGGAAGATGCCGAGAGACGTGGTATGAGAGCATGGTGAGAATCTTGCTCCCGGTTGGAGATGCAATTACTATCGTACACAAAAAGCCGGGGGTGGTGCTTCCCGATTGAAGCAGCATTTGGCTGCGCGTGGGACGGAGGTGATCCACTGCAGCAAGGTGCCCAGAGAAGTCCAGGAGTACTTTCAGCAGGAGATCGACAGAACTAGGCAGGCAACTAGTGACCGCTCTCGGCAGAGGGTTGCACGAGAGGCTGCTGCAGCGGAGGGCAACCACCCCCTTGACGATGACGAGTACGAGGCTCAGTTGCAGGCAGCCATGAATCAATCCATAGCAGAATATGAGTACCAAGAGGGGGTGCAGCGGAGAGGAGGCGCTTACGAGCGTGGAGGTGGCAGTGGTAGTGGTACTGCTTCACAGGGGGGCAATCCTTTGCAGAGGATGTTTCGGAGGTCTGGTTCACAGAGACAGACCCCTGCGGCGGTGGATGACTACAACTTGGCAGCCGGTACGAGGGGTGGACTGAAACAGAAAAGGATTGATACAGGGTCATGGACGCAGAGGGGAAGGAACGCGAAGGACGCAATTGGAAAAGCTTGGAGAAAGTTTTTCCATACTGCAGGAATCCCCGGGAGACAGGCGGACAATCCGTACTTTGTTAGTGCAGTCAGGGAGACGCAGAAGTGGGGTAAGTACATGCACTTGGAGACCTATGTCATTACGTATATTTCTCTATTCTCATGATTCTCTTACGATTGCAGGTGAAGGCATCGCGTCACCCAGTGGAAAGGATATAGATGGGAAGTACCTCGATCAGACCGAGAAGGACCTGCAGAGCCGGTACGCAAAGTTTCAGGAGGAGTGGCCCTTGTTTGGGGTCACGTTGATGTGTGATTCGTGGACGGGCCCGACAAGAATGAATGTCATCAATTTTTTGATCTATTGCAATGGCGTCATGTGGTTCCACAAGTCAGTTGATGCGACTGGTAGAAGCCAAGATTCATCTTATTTGTTGGGGGTACGTCCAAAATATTGTGCCAGTTCACATGCACTATGTTTTCTCGGTTCCACTAAATGTTGTGCCTACTTGTGCAGCTGATTCGCAAGGTGGTTGAGGAGATAGGTGCTGAGCATATCGTGCATATCGTCACGGACAACGGTGCCAACTTCAAGAGAGCATGCCAAAGATTGAACGAGGAGTACGAGCATATTGTTTGGACACCTTGCCTTGCACACACCATCAACTTGATGCTGAAGGACATTGGTCAAAGGTCGGAGCATGCAGGTATGATCTCTATATGCAAGCGCATTTCAACTTGGCTGCACAACCATGGCCAGTTGAATGCAATGATGAGGGAAGCCATTGGTGGTGAGTTGGTCAAATGGAATGCCACTAGGTTTGGGACCAACTACATGTTCATGGAGAGCTTCCATCGGAAGCGTGATCGTTTTATGGAGTGGATGGGATCTCCCGAGTTCTTGCATAGTAGGTGGGGAAAATCCAAGGAAGGACATTATGCTCACGCAAGATTGTCTAGTATACAGTGGTGGGAAGGACTCAAATACATCATCGATTCAGTGGCACCAATTTACAGGTTCCTTCGGTTCGCTGATCAGGATAGGCGACCTAACCTGTGTGAAGTAGTGTACAACTTCCAAGAGTGCAAAAAGGAGATGGAGACCTTCTTTGGAACAAATGTCTCAACATGGCATGAGTACAAGGCTATCATGGATGGTAGGATTGCGGACGTGTACTATGACATGCATGTGGGCCCAGGTGCGATCACAACCATTGTTAAAATAGCAGTCTCTACATATTGAGTATTTACCATTTGCTAATTTATCGTGCATCGTATGTTGCAGCTGCTATCCTCAACCCAAGGCTTGTATACCGTTACAATCCAACTCCGCAAATGTTTGGTGGCCTCAAGGAAGCATTTGGGAAAATGACGGATGTGCATTCCGCTGTCTTGGCATTACAAGAGGCAGAAACATTCCGCCTACACCTTGGGGAGTTTGGCAGTGAGTTGGCCATTAAAATGGCCACGGACCCCAAGACAACCCCATGTAAGAGTACTTTTGAACTCCTTTTTTTGTCTTTTTGAGTGCATACCTAACATAATGGGTTCCACTTGCAGCTCAATGGTGGTTGTTGTTCGGCAGGAGCACTCCAAATCTGCAAAAACTTGCGTTGAGGCTTGTTGCACAATGTGTATCCTCAAGTGGATGCGAGCGCAACTGGAGTACATTTGCCTTAGTGCACACGAAGGTTCGGAATCGCTTGTCCCACAAAAAACTGAACAAGCTAGTGTATGTGAACTACAACCTTCGCATGCGACTCGTGGATGCCTCCAGACCACCTAGGCGTGAGGAAGAAGACTTCATTGACCAGTTCACGCAGATATCCTTTTACGAAAGGGATAATCCGGTTCGAGACTGGATGGAGTATGGCAGATCCAACCAGGCTCCAGTTCTCGACGAAGAGGATGAAGAAACGGACATCCCTCTTCCGTCCCATATTGTGAGGTACGTTGATGTACTTTGTTAGCCACTAACGAACCATACTTTTAATAATATGATTCATTCTTTGTGATGACAGAGACCAAGTGGACCCCGACGATCTTGGGCCCATCAGTGATTGGGCCCGTAGACATGTGGGTGACACGCATCTTGGCAAAAGAAAATACCAGACGGGACCTAGGCAAGAGGACCCCAAAAGCCAGAAACGAAAGGGGAAGCGAGTGCAACAACCTGTCACCAGCGATGGTTCCACAGATGATGGCGAGGAGGGCGAGGAAAGTCCACGGAACCAGGAGTCCGATGGCAGCAGCTCAGTAGATGACAGTGGAGACGGTCATAGTGGTGACGATGACCCTGGAGCTGCTGGTGGTAGTGTTGTTGTTGGTGGTGGTGGTGGTGGGGCTGGGGGTTCTGCAGTTGGTGCTAGTGGTAGTGGTGTTGGTGATGCTGGTGGACTTCGTTTCACAGGTATCGATTGCTACAAACATTTTTTTATGTCTATGACTATTCACTAGTACTAATTATGGTCGGCTGTAGGCGAGACGGACTTCACACATGCTACTCAGGACCGCGACCATGGGCAGCCGGAATCGCAGAGGAGAGCTTACGACCCGATGGACTGCTACGGCACACCACAGTACTCCTCTTCCTCATACAGTGATACATTGTACGGTGGTGGTTATACCTACCCCGTTCCTGACATCAGCACGCAGCCGGCCACTAGATGGGTCTACGAATGGCAAGACCCGGATTTCTACAACATGTTAGTGCAGGAATGGGAGACCACAGCTCATTGGACGGGCCAATCATGGATAGACTACAAGGCTGAGCTCCAGTCACGCGGTATCGCTCTAATGTCCACCGCGGAGTATGAGGAGGGGTGCCAAAACGGGATCTTCCCTTATATTCAACGCCAGTGACCATGATGTTCGCATGTCTACGACACAAGGTATTTCCATGGACGATTTGTTGTTGCAACGGTGAACTACGTTATTTCCGTCGTGAATTTGTGGCTAGTGCATCACTATGATATTATTGTGGGGTTGGCCATTTGTGTCACACTATTTTTCTATGAATTGTGTGTTCTATTTACATCATTATGTGCAAAGGTCATGCAAAAAAAACTGATTTTTTCAAGCAAAAAAAAGACCACCCGGCGGTTAGGACCGGTTACCGATCAAACCGGACGGTAACCGGCCCTAACCGACCGGTTACCGGTCCCAAACCGAATGAACTACGGGGTTTGAATTCAAATTCCAAACCGTTCGGTTTGGGACCGGTTTGGGCGGTTACCGTCGTAACCGCCAAACCGCCGGCGAGCGGTTCCCGGCCGGCGAACGGTTAGGAAAACCCTGGTCCTCCCTGTACTGTCTACAGGGCCACGACAGTCTGAAAAGCGGAGGCATGACCAGCCCGCGTTGTGCCTAGGGACGGGTGACAGGGACGCCCTCGTCTTGCCCTGGGGTCCACCCTTGGATTCCCTCCTAATTCAAACTGGAGAGGATTCGCGGTGCGCCGGGTCTCGCTCAACGGATCCGATGCTGTCTGCGAACACATGGTAGATAACTAGTATGTTCAGTTTTGATGATGAGTGATTGACCAACACGTGAGTGTTTTAGTTTGAGTGGCTTACCCTAACCTCTGCGAAAGCAGAAACGTGTGCTTGTCTATCAGCTTGTGGTGTGCAGGTGCTATGCCTAGTGACAGTGGTCAATGGCGTGGAGAAGGTCAAATAGAGGTCTGTCGTGCCGATGGACTGAGAGTGGTGAAGGGCGGAAGCGGGGCTCGGACTGAGGGACCATGAGCGCCGGTAGACTAGCTGTGGTGGCTAGTACTTGGCACCGGCGAGTGCGAGAAGACATGGAGGTAGACCTAGTCGACCAAGTCAAGACGGTGGACACGCCGGTCGAGCGGAGGCTCAGTGGACTCGGAGTCCGACCGGGCGAAGATCAGGCGACGGCAACTCCTGGCAGAAAGCGGGGCCGTCCATTCAAATCGAGTGAGATATTTACCGGAGCTTGGACTGCAATACTTAGGCTAGATAATTCACTCATTGTATCTAGGGGGGTCTTTGAGAAATAGCCAAAACCTCTGATAAATAGAGGATGAAGGGGTATCCTCATCCTATCTCTTGAACCCTAATCATTTGCCCCAACTCTCTCTCTACCATCTCTCTAGTTCATGAGATCCCTAGGTTGATTTCACCAACCTTTGTAAGAACTTGAGTTTGTTGCGAGGAATCGGAGGCCGTAACCTCCGTAAGCCATGGTGGCTTCGTTTTCTTGATCGTGTCCCCGTTTTGCTTGTGTTCTTCGCGTTTTGCTTTTGCTCCCTCTTTTTCCCGAGATGATTTCTCTTTGTGGAGAGTAGCTCTTGCAAATCCGTTTGAACCAAGTTGTTCGTATCCGTGAGGAGCATCTTTGCACCGAAGGAATTCCCCTCAAACCTCATGTGTGCATAGATCGGGCGATTTCTTTGCGGTGTTCTTCGTTCTTGCCCCCTTTCCCCCAAATCCTCGTTTCCCTTTAATTCTCACCAAATTGAGCGATGATTTCTTCGGGATAGCTCCTCCATAGCACTAGAATCATGCCTACCAAGTAGGGTTGCTAGTGGAGAACATTTGGTCAAGATTTGGGAAGATTTGGTGGAGAGAAAATCGTTTTTCGAGGTTTCTGCGTTTCTGTCGGGGGCGTCGGACGCTCCGAGGGTTTTGCGTCGGACGCTGGTACGTGCTGACGTCAGCGTCCGTCGCTCGGCTTGTCTACGTCTTTCGGTTCTGGCGTCGGACGCTCTTCAGAGTCCGTCGCCCAGCGTCCGTCGCACTTTGTGCGCTTTGCGGCCGACGGACGATCTTCTCAGCGTCCGTCGCCGACCGTCCGTCGCCTCTGCAGTCTCTCAGCTTCTGTCAGGCTCACTGGAAGGCCGACGGACGCTCGCCTAAGCGTCCGACGCCAACGGACGCTCACCCAAGCGTCCGACGCCCTGCTCTGGAGCGTCCGTCGCGCTGTTTTCCAGCGTCCGTTGCCCTGTTGTCCAGCGTCCGTCGCTTGCTTTTCTGGCTGATTTCCTTGGAATTCTTACCTCTTTCTCATAGGGGTTGAGAACTCTTCTTAGGGGTTTCCGGTGAGTTTTCCTCCACTGTCGGTGAGCTCTCTATTCTCCGTTTTCGTCTGAATCTCCGCTCGCGTTGCTCGGGGGAGGTTGAGCGCCCAGCAACTGGGTTTGGTTTTTGGGAAGAGTGGCCCGAATATTTCGAGAGAAATTTGAGGCTCCCATTCACCCCCTTTGGTCGCCGTTCTCGGTCAGGTCACTGTCTGAGGCCTCCATGTCCACCCCAAGGCGGGGCCTGCATGTCGGGAGTTTTGACTCCCCGTGCCTAGTGCCGGACAGGCTGGCCATTGCTGCCTCGCACGGGATGGCCTCCGCCCGGTCCTTGTTTGACGAATTTGAGCTCATGGCGGTCCGGATCAGGCCTGTGGCAGGCCTCTAGTCGCCCCACTCCGCGCTTCTGTCTAGGCGGTTGGAATTGGGCCCTGCGAGTCTAGCAGGCCTCGTTTCTGAGTGCGTCGCTTCAGGCTCAGTGGCTTTCGACGCGGGTGGGGGCGAGCTGGTTGAGGAGCGGGACATTGAATCCGCCCCGCCCACGACCTTGGTGGTTGATCAGTGCATCATCCTTGCTGAACAAGACACGCCAGCGATCATGACCATCGATCAGTTCATCAGCGGCTTCTCCAAGGTGCTCTCGCCGCCTCTTATTACAGCTACGCCCTTGCTGCGGGTAACCAAGGCGCAACGCCTTCACGACGTTAATGATGATGATGCTGATGGCGCTGACTTTTGCCTGCCAAAACGCAGTGCTCGCCTTGCTGCGAAGTCCCGATTCCGGGAATCAAGACCGGAGGCGCAGGCAAGGAAGGTGATGCTCAACCGCATGGGCATGGTGGTGCCTACAGCGGTACCTGACGAGGCCTCCTTTTCGGAGCTACAGGAATACCTCACCGCGCCAATCAGTGATGATGATCATGATGCACTAAGACGTATCCTGCCAGGCCGGATGCCGCGAGCCGCTGGCTCTGCTGGCGCTGCCTAGTCTTTGTCACTGTTCTGTGGCGGTCGCCCCCCGTTTGTGTTAAAATGAATCAAAACCTTTTCGTCTGGAATGTGCGTGGGCTAAATATGCAAGCTCACCGTGATGCGGTTCGTGAATTTCTACTGCAGGAACATGCCTCTATCGTTTGTCTTGTGGAAACCAAGCTGGAGGGCTTGTCCTCCAGTCAGGCTACTGATATTATGGGAACTTCCTTTGATTATGCTTGTTTGCCTTCTGTGGGTGCTGCTGGTAGTATCCTTGTGGGCTGGCGCAGGGATGTTTGGGATGTGGCTGGCGCAACCTGTCGCGCTTTTTCTGTTACCGTCGTGCTGGAGCGACCTGGGCAAGCACCATGGACGCTCGCCACGGTATACGGACCAACGGCTGACTCTGAGAAACCAGCCTTCCTGCGGGAGTTGAGGGACATTAAGGATCAAGCGTCTGATTCATTGTTGATCTGGGGGGACTTCAACCAGATTTATCAAGCATGTGATAAAAACAATGACCGCCTCAACCTGGGGGGCCATGCGCCGTTTCAGAAGAGCCCTGAATGACATCAGGGTAGAAGAGCTGCACCTCCACGGCAGACTCTTTACCTGGTCAAACGAACGCCAGTCACCAACTCTTGAGCGTATTGATCGGGCTTTTGCTTCCGCAACCTGGCTCAATGCGTTCACAGGCCATCATCTCAAATCCCTGTCCTCTGATGCTTCGGATCATTCACCGTTGCTGTTGAAGCTTAATTCTGTTGGGGGACCAACATTGCGGTTCAAATTTGAAGCATTCTGGCCAGAGTTTGAGGGGTTTAACGATGTCGTCGCACTGGCTTGGGGACAGCCGGTACCTAATGTTGACGCTTGCCGCCGTGTTGACATTAAGCTAAGACGTACGGCCCAGGCTCTCAAATCCTGGAGTGCGCGTTGTGTTGGCAGCGTCAGAAACCAGTTGTTTATCGCTAGGGAATTTGTGGCGCAACTGGATATGGCTCGGGATCATCGATTGCTGTCTGACAGGGAACGGGTTTTGTGCGCGGACCTCAAACGGCAGTGTTTAGGTCTGGCATCTCTTCAGCGCACGATCGCACGACACCGATCTAGGGTGCGTTTTCTGGAAGAAGGGGACGCTTCCACCCGCTTCTTCCACTTGCAAGCTTGTCACCGCACCCGAAAGAACACCATCCACTCTCTTCTCCATGATGGCGTATGGTTCTCGGAAGAGGAAGTTAAGGCTGACATCGCGTTCAACTACTATAATGATATCTTGGGAAAACCCTTCTCCAGGTCTTCCTCCATTGCATTTGATGATCTTCTACCCCGCTTGGACATGACTGGAATTGAAGTCCCCTTCACTGAGGAGGAAGTGTGGGCAGCAATAAAAGACACGCCGCTAGATAAATCTCCTGGCCCGGATGGCTTCATTAGAAGATTCTACAGGGTGGATTGGTCGATAATCAAGCATGACATCATGCGGGCATTTGATGCTCTCTGGGCTTTGGATTACAGAAGTTTTAATCACCTCAACCAAGCGCTTCTAATTCTGCTACAGAAAAAGCAAGCACCTTCGTCACTTAAAGACTACCGGCCTATCTCGCTCGTGCACAGCTTTGGGAAGCTCTTCGCAAAATGCCTCGCTGCAAGGCTAGAACCTAAGCTTAACCAGATCGTGGGAGTGAATCAATCTGCATTCATAAAGGGCCTCTCAATACACGACAATTTCAGATCGATCCAGTTAGCTTGCCGATGGCTACATACCTCCAAAAGGCCATCGATGCTACTAAAGATAGACATTGCAAAGGCGTTTGATTCTGTATCTTGGCCTTTCCTTTTGGAAATCCCTGTCTTCATTGGGTTCCCAATCAGATGGACAAATTGGATCGCTGTGCTCCTCTCCACTTCAAGCACAAAGGACCTCCTGAATGGTGTGACTGGCCGAAGAATCTCGCATGCCCGGGGTCTTAGGCAAGGGGACCCAATCTCGCCGCTGTTGTTTGTGATAGCCATGGAACCGTTGAACTCCCTCTTCCGGGAAGCGGGTGCTCGTGCTGTGCTGACCCGGTTGCCTGGCTCGAAAATTGTGCACCGTGTGTCGCTGTACGCAGATGACCTCGCCATCCTCATGCTACCTGTCCCTGAGGACTTCGTGGCGGTTCGACGCATTCTCCAGCTCTTCGCGGATGTTTCTGGCCTCGTCACAAATTTGGAAAAATGTATAGCTTCTCCCATCCGCCGATCGGACGACATGATCGACGCGGTTCGGGTTGTCTTCCCCTGCATCCTATCACCGTTTCCTTGCATTTACCTTGGGATTCCTCTTTCTCTGAGGAGAATGCGTAGGTTGGATGAGCAGAAGCTTATCGATTCAGTGGCGGCGAGACTGCCAACCTGGAAGGCCTGAATGCTTAACCATGCAGGGCGAACAACCTTGACAAAAACAACTCTAACTGCTATTCCGGTCCATATTTCTATTGCATGCTGCCTCTCTGGCTGGGCAATCGTGCAGATCGACCGGATTCGCCGCTCATTCCTTTGGGCTGGAACTGACAAAACTTCTGGTGGCAAGTGCAAGGTCGCATGGACAAGGGTATGCATGCCATTGGAGTTGGGTGGGCTGGGAGTTCTGGACCTTCGTTTTTTTGGCTTCGCATTGCGGTTGCGCTGGGAGTGGCTGCGCAGGGTGAACGCCGACTGCCCTTGGGCACAGTTGCCATCCAAAGAGGAACGGGTTGTGTCTGCCATGGCAGCTGCTAGCATGCGTGTGGAGGTGGGTGACGGTCGTTCTACCCGTCTCTGGTCAGACTCTTGGTTGTCTGTTGGGCCTTTGAGCCGCTTCGCGCCCCAATTATTCGCTGCAGTTTCTCGGGCTGGCAGGAATCGATCTGTCGTAGAAGCATTGCCAAACAGTGCTTGGGCAAACGATATCAGTGGCGCTCTCACCGTCCAAGTGATCATTCAGTATTTGAGAGTTTGGAGATTGCTGGCTGACTTCGACCTGCTGTCCGGAGTACCGGATCGGTTCATTTGGAAATGGATGCCGGATGGTTCCTTCTCGGTGTCCGCGACATACAAGGCCTTTTTCTTCGAGAAAACTGTGCTCCTGGGTGGTCGCAGCTATGGCGGGTGCGTGTACCCCCAAAGGTAAAATTCTTCTTATGGCTTGCGCTTCATGGTCGTTTATGGACGGCAGCTAAGCGGAAGAGGAGGGGTCTGCAGGATAACGATGTCTGCAATCTGTGCGGCCAAGAATGTGAGACCGCCGAGCATCTCTTTCTGCACTGCGTCGTGGCCAGGCAGCTCTGGTGGGCTTTGCTTCAGCCTTTGGGGGCAGAAGGCTTCATGCCCGATGCTGGACAAGAGGCGCTGCCAAGCTGGTGGCTGCGGACCAGGAAGCTTGTTCAACGCGCCTCTCGTCGAGCCTTCGACGCTCTCTTCTGCCTCTGGGCCTGGTCCCTGTGGAAGCTGAGGAATGCTTTCGTCTTCCGCAGCGAACCTGTTGTTGTTCATCAAGCTATCAAGGCGGCAATGCAAGAGGCCGATTTGTGGGTATCTGCTGGTTTTAGGTCCTTGGCTGCTCCGGTCGGGATCTGGTCGCAAACCATGTTTATGATGTAATACAATCTTCTCATGTAACTGGTAGTCGTAGGTTGGCCGTGGCAACTAGCTCCTCGTCATTGCAGCATGTGAAACTTTGTCTCTTTTGGGTTTGTCGGGCTTTACTCCTTCTTAATGAAAAACAAGCCTGATCAAGAAAAAAGACTCGAATTACAGGGATAACATATATACTCTGCTTCTTATGGGGCTAAGATAGACTTGTCTAGCTCTTGCGTGGATGGAGAAGGAACAACTTAAGTCCGATGTACATGGAGTTGCACGCATTGATGGCTTCAAGATGTCATGTATATTCATCAGTGTAAAATTTATATATATTGAATATATGTACAATTTGACTACTAAAGAACTTGATCTGTATTGATATAAATAAGTTAAATTAGACCCCCAAATTAAGCGCCATTGTCATGATATTGAGAAGAAGTGTCCGTATGCATGTTTCAGTTTTTAGTAGAACCTCATCGGTAGGTCTCTACGATGCCTTGCATGCATATTCTGAATTTCAGTCAACATTTTATCAGAAATATAATTTTATTAGAGATCATGGATAAATATGATAAACAGGATGTTTCAGAAATATTTCGAACAAATTACAAAAAAAAATCAAATTATTTGAAAAAAATCGTAGAATTTGACTCGAAATTATTCTTAAGCTATTAAACATCATTTGTTCATAGGTAAAAAATAATAATAAAACATTAATAGAGCTTGGGTGAATTTAGGCTGTCTACGTGGAAGTAGGAAAAACTCGAACAATTTGATCGATATCTAGTTTTATCGGGCTCATGAATAGAACCGAATTTTCGGTGAATTTCAGCAAACCTTGTCCATGATTAGTGGATAGCTTGTTGGGAGCAGTAGCTAATTTCTGACTGTTGGGTAGCACACAGTTCGTCCTGCGGCGCTCGCTTTTGCTTTTTCTCGCTGCTGCTATTGGGAAAGCTGATTGCGGGTCTCAGTCGACTCGCTACCTGTGCAGGTTGGAGTTGGAGTTGGAGTTGTAGTTGGAGTTGGAGTCGCCGAGTCCCTGCTGTGTGATGACTGATGCCTGATGAGTGATGAGAAGAGTGTCGGAGTCGGCATTCTGCTTACCGCGCAGGTCCGAATCTGGAGATTTCTCAGCGCAATGTTAACAATAATACTGCTGCTGCGTTGCGTGGGCCATAACTTTAACTCCATCTATAAAAAAAAACTACATTAAATATTAATATATCTCTAAATAAATTTAGTAAAAAATAAATTTAAAGATCTCTCAAAGTGACTAATTATGTATTATAATATTAATATTTTTAATATATATTTAGTTGAAATTTGAATATTAAGAAACGAAAATGACAATTATTAGTGAGAAACGGGAGCAGTATATCGCGGCTTTTATTGCGGAACTTAAACACACGACATACACATACAGTAAGAGTACAAGGTGACGAGACAGACATTAGAGACGCAACATAAAGGTGATGAGACGCAACAGAGACAAAAACACATCTTGACCATGCATACAGTATGTCGCACGCACATTGATGAATATGCACGTCATGTACGTGATTCTTCTTCCACTTACCAACGACGGCATGGAATGCATAGCGCGATGGTCCTTCCGGCCCCCAGGCCTCAGCCGCCTTCTCCCGCGCCACGGTGCCTTTCGATTCTGCAATCAACTCCGTCACCGCCGCCGCTACCTCCTCCCTCGATACAACACCATCATTTCCCTTGCAGCTGTCCCTCGGCCGCAGCGGGAGCGCGAGGCCCACCCGCTCAGACAGCAACACCGCGTTCACCCTCTGCTCGGCGTACAGCGGCCACGGCCTCCAGGGTCGAGTTCCACCCGCAGTGCGACAGGAACCCGCCGATGGCCCGGTGGTTCAGGATCTCCACCTGCGGGACCCATTCCGCCACGGCGAGCCCGGTGCCTCTGGTTCTCTCGACGAACCCTTCCGGCTGTTACCGCACCACCCACAGGAACCTCTGTCCGCTCGCCTCTAGCCCCGCGGCAAGCTCGGCCATCTGCTCGGCGGACAGCGTGCCTCCGCTGCCGAAGCACACGTACAGGACCGACCTGTCCGGCTGCTCGTCCAGCCACCGCAGGCATCTGTGCTGTGTTGCTGCCTCCCCGCTGCCGCCTGAGCACGTACGGACAAAGGGACCGACCGCGTAGGCCGGCGGGTACACGCCTCTCTGGGATAGCACGTTGAACGCGGCGATGGTCTCGTGCTCCATGGCATCAAAGGTGTTGACACCAGCTCGAGCACGAGGGAGTGCACAGGGTTGGTGCGGTCCTGGACAGAGTCGACGAGGTCGGCGCCGCGCAGCGGCACGCAGCCTGGGAGTCGGATGAGCTCCGTCAGGTCGCGGAGGAGCCGAAGATGTCCGGAACGAACGCCGCCACGCCGGCCGGGGTGGCGAGCAGCGAGCAGAGGACGTCGCGGAGGTGTGGCAACGCGCGCCTGATGACGGTCAGGATGCGGGTTTCGACGCGGGCGTCAGCGAGGCGAAGGAGTGCTCTGCCGCGGAGAAGTTGGTGTAGGTAACGAGGGTGGCCGTGAACTCGGCACCGTCACCGTGCGTGACGATGCGCCGCGCGAGCTCGGCCATGGGCAGAACGTGTCCTTCACCGGGGCTTGCGAGCAGGACGACATGCGCGGCCGGTTTGTCCGGTGGTGCTGCTGCTGCAGGCGCAGCCTCCCTTCCCATGGACGACTGGAAACAACGATTATCGATCAGTGGTACAGTATTAAGAGTGAGTCCGGTCGTGGCTTGGCGTAGTAACTTAATATCCTTGGTGTTGCACTGACGTGGTTGTCCTCATAGACCCCACTGGCCACTGATGACTACAGAATACGGAGTACGTGCCTGGTTCGATTTCGTTCTCGCTACGGAAAAGATGCTGCGTCTCGTTAGGGCCATGGTGAACCGTCCAAATTAAAACTCATTTATACTGTGGTAGTGCTAGGGTTCGGACGGACGCCCGCCCGCCCGCCTCCGGACCCGCGGCTGCTGGCCTGCTGCGTGATTCGATCCTCCACGATGTTGCTCGAGTGATGCCTAAAAGAGGAGGGACAAAGGATTCTAGCATCATTTTTCCATTGCAACTAATGAAGCCAATTTTCAGCGATGCCAAATAAAAGAATCGATTTCGGCTGAGTACGAAATCGATTCTTTTATTTACTTTTAATAACTGGATTGTCAAGTCCTACGAATGATATCAAGTGTTATTCATCGTTGTGACCTAACTGGTGTGGTGCTAGAATTCATACTTGGAGACCCGTGATTTTTTGGGCACCACTCTTACATTGTGGAAGGCCGCCTTAGGCCAGCCCCAACATGACATGATGGCGGGTGGTTTCAGAGTTCGCACGTCCGCATTTCGAGTCCACATCAAGTTGAAAAGTTGCTTCATAGTGTATGAGGTTAGCTTGTAAAGGCGTCGAGAGTTGCACATGACAAAAAGGCAGAGTACCCAACGGAGCACGCGCTGGTGGCCGAGCGGCGGGAGAAAATTCACTGGGACACACCTGGACACAGTTGACGTCTTCTGCAAACCCACAACAGGACTTACCTGGACACAACTGATTCTTATGCAAACCCAACCCCCTACTTTTTAAATTTTAATCAACATGGTATTCTCTTTTTGCCTGAGACTAACACGTCTGGTAGCTTATGTTGGGGACGCCGGCTCGCTTCCCTAGCGCACTTGAGGATCGCCAGAGTTGGAATTGGAAGCAACCAACATCCGACGAGGGTGGTGCGGGATCTAGCGCCAACCTGCTGATTTTTTTCTTGTCGCGCGGTTGAAAACATCTAGTAGGCCTTTAGAGGTTTTAGTGATTAATGACAATGTAAGATTATTATGACTAACGTGTGCTTTGCAGATGCAATTTAAGTTAAATCATAATAATGGTCATTGACTGGGCAACTAATGATTTCATGCCCCTAATAAAGGATATCGTTTTGGTTTTCACAGGACTGAGACAAGGTTAAGGACGATCTAGTTTTAAGTGTCGATTGGAGTTAAGAGACACTTAAAGTTGTAGTTTTAGTTCGTTGTAGTTTATGTAGACACCGTCTGTAATTTTTGGTTTCATAAATAAAAAACCTGGTAGACAAAACTATAAACCTAATAAAATCGTATATGTTGGCACAAAGACAATTTAATAATTACAATTATTTCTATAGTAGGACAAGGACAAAAATTTAATATGCTATAACACAAAGACAAATAACAAAATACAAAATTAACAACTAACTTATACTCCCTCCATTCCAAATTATAAGTCATTCCAAGAATCTTGAAGAGTCAAAACATTTTAAATTTGACCAAAGATTATAAAGAGAAACATAAAGATTTATGATATCAAATAGGTATAGTATGAAAATATAACTAATAAAGAATTTAATGATACTTAGTTGGTATTAAATATGTTATTATCATATTATATAAATTTGGTCAAACTTTATAAACTTTGACTCTCCAAGATTCTTGGAATGACTTACAATTTAGGATGGAGAGAGTATTTTGGTGGTATATTAAATTTCAGGCATCTGAACTATAGGAAAGTGGAAAACTAATTATTAATTGTCCCTGATTTAGTACTTTTATTCCCCTACATATCTTTCTGACTCCCTGCGTCGTCTCGTCACCATTAATTCGCCTCGTCCCTGGGTCACTACCGCCTGCCTGCCACCTTCCTGACCTGGGGGTCACTGTGAGGAATGGAGGCTTGCGGTAGGGCACCAAGGACAGTGTGGCCATAGCAGGACTAGTCGGCTTACAAATCCTCTCCTGTCATGTCATCTGAAGCATAAAGAGGGTGAGGGTGGAGCTGTGTACTCGTCGATCGTGACGCAGATTGACGAAGGCAGCGCATAATCCACGCTCACCTGCATCGTCGCGTCCACACCTTGTGCGCACAGTACCTCGCAGTGCCACGCACCCTCCGTGCGGCGCCATCGGCCATCCTCCCGCCGCTCCTATGCCCACGCTCGTTGTGCAGCCTCTAGCTAGATTCAACCGGAGCGATCTCGCCATAAAAAACGCGCTCTTCTTGGAGTTGAACATATGGGAGGTGTACGTGGAGCCGGAGCACGAGGCTTCCCCGGCGTGGACGTACCTGGCGTGGGCTTCCCGGCTGCTGCCCCCTCTGCCACCATCCACCAGGGGGCGTGGGCACGGCCCCTCCGGTCCGCGATTGGCGAAGATTTGAATTTATTTTTCTAAATTTTGTGAATAATTTGACATACATTTATCTGATGTCTACAATTCATAGAAAAAATTGTAATTTTTTTTTGAAAATATTTGGCATATATTTGTATTATTCCTAAATTATCCGGTAAATTGTAGTGAAAAAATTATTATATACTCCCTCCTTTCAAAAGTCTCCAGCGTATTAGAAAAAAAAAATCACAAGTCTCCGTCGTATTGTTGCGGGACCACGCCCTCGCCTCGTTCCCAGGCGCCGCGCGGTTCCTCGTACGCGTGTGTCTTCATTGCTGCGGCGTTGCCCGTCGCTTGGACTGCCCCCTCCGTTCCCTCCCGTTATAATGCAAATCTTTCTGTTGCTTCAAATACTCGCCATCGACTCCATGTACCACTGCATCTGTCGCTGTGTTGGCCTCCACAAAGAACTCGACTGGAATGGACCAGCAAGGAGACGTCGGCCATGAAAAGCTCGTGCGTGGTGTGGATGTCGGCCATGAAAAGCTCGTGTGTGGCGTGAACTGGGCGCCGGACTCCGAAGATGAAGCCGATGATTCCGACCATGAAAAGCTTGTGCGTGGCGTGAACTGGACGCCGGACTCCGAAGATGAAGCCGATGATTCTTCCGCGAGCTAGGTTCGTTTTGTTATGGATTCTCTGGCCGGCGACACCGAAGTCCCTGACTCCGAAGAAGAAGTTTATGATGCTGATCAAATTGGAGCTGTCGATACCCTTCTATGCATGGCACGTACTGATGTCAACAAGGAACTTCATGACAAAGAGATTGATGCGGCAACGTCCTTGTTGCTGCCTGTTTATCTACCTAGCATGTATGGCTCCCATGATGAGGACGTGTATGATGCTGCACTAACTCTTTTTTGGATTGGCCGTGGGTTTGTTCATGGCTTTGGATCAGCAATGGTACCAGCTGAAACACCTGAAGATGAGAAGATTGAGGAAGTGAAAATATCTTTTTACAAGATTTTTTTCCTTCTATGAATGAAAGCATCTAGTGCTACTACAGCAGTGCAAACAAGTTTAGCATGAGTTCTGAATGTAATCTAATTTTTTTAAATTTTCAGTAATGCAATCCTAATTCTAAGATGTGACGAATTCCATAGCTTGATTGTGAAGCTGCAAAGGGCACTTCAGAGTGATGGGAAGACGTCCTTGTCTCTCTAGGGTCTTCTTCTTCATGTGAGGGATGTTGTAGTGCTGGCCACCAGTATGCTTCATGATCTCCATCATGCAGCCCTGATAGGTTAGAAAAATTCGATTCGATCTGTCCACCGGGTAGTGCTGATACGCATCATTTACCTTTACGACAATTTGATTGATGTTGTTTGGGGTTCCCTTCTCAAACAATGCTTGGATAGCTGCAAAAAATCCAAGATCCAAGACGTTCAGATCACGTGAGTTGGGAGGCTGGCATGTCAGCCCGATGTCCCAACCATCAGCTTGGGCGGCTTGCACGAACGCAGGATCATCTACAGCAATGTGGGTCCTTGCATTGTCTTGCTGAATGAAGATTGGCATCCCTTTTTCTTCTGCTGACCACTTTGCCTTCAAAGCTGGTAGAACCTTGTTCACAAGAAACTCTCGGCTAACTTCTTTTGTCACCGACGTCATAGCCTTTGTGACTAGTTCACCTACAGGTGTAAATAAACATATGTTAGGCACCTAGGAAAACTTACGTTAAGCATAACAAACACTGAAAAGATGACTTACCTTTGTTCCTGTTTGGACTCCATCTTTTTGTTGGTTCCACCGTGGTAAAGGGAAAAATCCCTATTTTACCATCAAATGTACAATTTCCATTTGCATCATATCTAGGCCATGTGACAACAGCAAGAAACATTACCTTTTTTTATGAAATTCTTACTTTTAACAGTACGTTGTGGTCTGTCCTCATCATTGGCCAGATAATATTTCTGGTTTTTACGTATCCTATAGAACCACTTTTCATCAATGTACACGACATTGTACAGTGGTTTGAAAGACAAGCCATTCATCATGGACAAACAATATTTTACCCGGGCTTTTTTGTTCTCATCAGTCAGACTAAACTTAAGGTCGTTAATGTGAAGACGGAAATAGCCTTCTTTGAAACGATTATAAAGAGTTGTTCTCTTCACTCCTAAAGCATCAGCGAGGTCTTGAAATGTAGACCGATGCCTGCGAGGGATATTTTTTATGGCTTCCATATCAATTTCTACCCGTTTCCTACCACAATTCCTAGAATACTTGTTGACAATTTTTTGAATTCCACCTTCTTGACCATTCTTCCAAATGGTCTGTACAACTCTTAAAGGGGCACCAAATTTTTGAGAAACTGATTTAGAAACTCCACGACGAAGAATAGGTGGATCAGTTTTAGCCAACAAGTCAAGGTATATGTTGATCTTTAGATCATCTGGATAGTGCTTCCTCTTTTTGACATTGGAACCTAGAACTTGTATGAAAACAGTGACTAAAATTGAGGACTGAAATACCAAAAAGTTGTACTGAATGATGTAGGGCGTTACCTGATCCTTCATTTTCATCAGCAGCCCCTGAGTCCACATGATTACCATGTCCATCATCATTTACTGAAACAACCCAGATGAATGAATATCAAACTGCAAAACAAACTATAATGGGTACTCTAGGTAGTCCAGCAACACACCATCATCTTGGGTGGCTGGTAGCTGCACTCCATCAGCATCAACTTCATCTCCTTGAGCACCAATTGCTGCAACACCAAAATAAATTCATGGACAGAACTAACAGAAGGCAAAACAAAGATCTTTGGTAGATTTACCTTGGGTTTCATCCTCCCAGTCCCAGACCATGTCGTAATCAAGTTGGTTTGCCAGCCCGTCATACTCATCGAGCTCATCCCAATCTTTGGGATACAGGTCGCCGGATTCAGGTGGAGCATTCAAATCAACGTCTAATGGAGGCATATGATCCAGCGTGAATCAGTGGTGGTCTGGTAGAGAAAGAAGAGGGAGGTGGAGAGATCGGAAGAGTTGGCTGGACGTTTGCATCTTGTGCGACTTATATAGACCACGGAAAATTGAAATTCGAACTGGGTGTTGGCGTCAGTGAAAGACAAATGCACGCAGTCGTTGAGGTTTCAATTTTGGTTGCCAAAATTTTCGAAATCTAATGATGGTCAGGTGAGCGCGAGAGAGCAGAGCTACGTACGTGAGCCGTGAGCGCGGGAGAGCAGAGCTACGTACGTGAGCGCGGGCGGTAGGTGTTAATACGAGCACGGCTGAGTAAATGAAAATCGGCGCTGGAGCTTCTTGTTCCCATGCTCCTTGGTCATTGTGCTGAGGCCTAATATGCTGGAGACTTTTGAAAGGAGGGAGTATATAGTAATAAGATAATGTAAGTGCATGAGCAAAATTTGTTTCTTGGGAGAGGCTAAAACAACCACTGGGTGAATAGATTCAAGAAGTTTGGTATTTCTGATAATAAGAGTAAGATGCAACAACTATATGGCTCCGTTTGGTACCACTATTGTTGTCTCTAACTTATCTAACGTATTTTATATAGTGTTCATAAGAGTTATTTTTATATCTTTTCTCTCTTACAGAAAGCCAGTGAATTAAAAGCAGGTAAAGCTAAAAAAATTTCTTCTTCTATTTTTACTGGCTTTATGAGAAGAGAGGAAAGATAAAATAACTTTTATAAATACGTATTGTATAAATAGTGAATGCGTTAGAGAAACTAAAGCAAAAGTCCTAGCAATACGGGCCTTATATATGTACATACGTACGTAACACTCAAGAGTAAGAGTAAGACTAAGGTGCGTTCAAAGTTCAGTCGACAACATTGTTGCTGAAGAGCTTAAACTTGTCGGCGTCCAGCACGAGCTTGCGGATGGTGGCGAAGGCGCCGATAACCCCTATGCCGGAGAAAACGACCATGATGACCGTGTTGGCGAGGAAGACCGGGGACCGCCGCCGCGGCGCGAGCGCCATGTTGTACATGAGCACCGGAAGCACGAAGTCGAGCGGGATGAACCCAATGGCGCCTACCACACCCACGATGTCGCCGAAGAACGGGAGCATGGCGGCCATGAGCGCGCAGAAGGCCAGGTACAGCGTCCGCAGCAGCAGGCGTGGGACGAGGTTCCGGCGCGAGAAGCGGTCCTGGGCCGCGTCGGCGGAGCTCTTCTCCATGATCTCGTACGCCACCTGGGAGTAGACGAGGCCTATGGCCAGGAGCTGGAGGAGGACGAAGAGGACCGCGACGCCTAGCAGCCACGTCGGCGCGAGCGCGGGGCCGGAATCCGGCAGGAGGCTCTTGAGGACGTTGGACTGCACGTGGCTGCCGAAGGCCCAGTACCCGGTGATCGACGAGAGGAAGAAGGTGAAGACGATGACGGAGTAGCACAGTACCAGCGCCTTTATCATCTTCCCTGCTGCCGGTGGCGCCAACGTCGCCTGCAGAAACGAGTAGTTCAAATATGTTGGGCCGGGAGTAAGATTTCGGCCTATATATATCATGAGCCCAGCTCTGTTTGTCAGTTTACCGCAGCCCAAAATTGTAACTGGAAACCAGAGCTGGTCACGTGTGTTAGCTAGATACTATATCTCAGAGAGTGGAATGTTAAATATACCTGGATTTCAGGCAGTATGCCATTGCCGAAGACGGATGCAAGGATGGAAATGGATAGAAAAGCGTCGAAGGTCTGCTCGGACTTGGACGAGCTTAGCGAGTAGTCCTTAGCAGGGCCATTTTTGGACAAGCCTGTCAGGAATCAATGAGGACATAGTTAAACGCTTGGCAAAAGTTCCTGTAGTTAAAAGTTCGATTGCCAAAAGAATACTTAAAAGTAATGTTCTCCATGAGCTATAAACCTCGCTTGGCAAAAGAATACTTAAAAGTTCGCATGGCAAAACAATAGTTACAGGTTCAAGAAAAAAAATCATAATTAAACTGTTAGGATCCCTAGCGGCACGTGCGAGGGATCGAAGGGAGTATGAGTGCGAGGTTGCAGGACGAGGCTTGAGGGCGCGGGGAAGACGGCGCGGGGCGCCGTAGCTGCTGCTGCTCGCGCGAGTTGGGCTGAAGGCTAGATTTCTCCTGGCTCCCTTCGGGAAGCCGGAAACAATAATATGTTTCTGCTTACTCCAAACAATAGCCTTACAAAGTATTTATATCCATTACTCTATAATTCTAACTAGGACTCTTGATACTAATAGAACTAGGACTCTTGACTCTTGACTCTTGATACTAATAGGACTAGGATTCTTGATATCAATAGTAATTGGACTATAACTAGGACTCTTATATGAATACGGCCTGCACTTAGCCACTAATGGGTCTGCGCCTAGCATATGGCACGCCCGTCATAACATCTCTCCCCGCCTGCGAAAACAGCTCGTCCTCGAGCTGGAAGTCGGGGTATGCAGCCTTGAACTCGTCGAGGGCCTCCCAGGTAGTGTCGTCCTCTGCCAAGTCGCGCCACTAGATCAAGACCCGCCACGCGCCGCGACGCTGCTGTGCTCGCAGCGCCCGCTCTAGAGCTGGAAGGATGCGCCCATCCTGCGTCGGCGGCAGGACGCCTAGTGCATCCGGAGGGGCGCCGCGGTGCTGCTTCAGGAGGCTGACATGGAAGACATTGTGGAGGCAGGCTCCCTCCGGCAGCTGTAGACGATAGGCGACACTGCCAATGCGCTCCAACACAAGGAACGACCCTGCCCAGCGCGGACCGAGCTTGTGTCGTGCCCGAGGGTCGAGCGACTGCGCCGTGCGGTGGAGGAGACGCGGCCATACCCATGAACCGACATCGAACTGCACCTCCCTGTGATTGGTGTCGTAATACTTCTTGGCCAGCTGTTGAGCTTGAAGGAGACGCTGACGAACTTCGGCGAGAATTTCATCCCGCCCACGGAGGAGGCCATCCGCTGCCTCAGTACGTGCTGTCCCCGGCCGGTATGGCAAGATGGGCCGCGGGGGCTGGCCGTAGACCACCTCGAAGGGGGTGGCGCGAAGGGCGGTGTGGAAGGAAGTATTATAGCAGTACTCCGCCCACGAGAGACAATCCACCCACGCGCGAGGCCGATCCCCCGTGACACAACGCAGATACATGGCAATGACCTTGTGCACCACCTCCGTCTGAGGGTGGAATGCCGTGCTCATACGGAGGGAGACGCCCGCCATCTTGACCAAGTCTCGCCAGACATGCCCGGTGAACACGGGGTCGCGGTCACTGACGATGGATGTTGGGAATCCGTGCAGACAGACGATGCCATCGAAGAATGCGCGGGCGACGGACGCTGCAGTGTAGGGGTGGTCGAGCGCGATGAAGTGCGCATATTTCGAGAAGCGGTCGAGGACGGTGAGGATAACCGACTTGCTGCCGACCTTGGGTAGACCCTCGATGAAATCCATGGAGATATCTGCCCACACCTGGGATGGTACCGGCAGGGGCTACAACAACCCGGCTGGTAAAAGGGTCTCCGTCTTGTTTCTCTGGCACGTGGCGCAAGTGCGTACCCAGTCCTGCACCAACGCCCGATCCCCGGAATATAGAACTCCGAGCGAAGGCGGTGTAGGGTCTTCTGAATGCCCTCGTGACCAGCCCCATGGGCCAGCTGGACCGCCTGGTGACGTAGGTCACCGACGTTGGGGATGAAGACGCGGAAGCCGTGCAGCAGGAAACCAGCGTCGTCACGCCAGGAGGCAGCCAGCTCGCCCGCCTGCAGGCGTTCCTGCAGCAACACGGCATCCGGCACCGTGGCTGTTGCGCGGCGTACATCGTCGAGGTAGGCAAACGAGGGCCCTGAGATGGTTGTTGCCACCGGCGCACCTGTGCTACCGAGGGCTGAAGCGGCCTCTGCGTCCCGACGAGACAGCGCGTCGGTCACTGTGTTGATGCGACCCGGACGATACTCCACGGCAAAGTCAAAGCCGAATAGCTTGCTAACCCACTGATGTTGAGGAATTGTGGATAGGCGCTGGTCCAGCAGATACTTGAGGTTGTAATGGTCTGTGCGGACCATAAAGTTGCGCCCCCACAAGTACGGTCGCCAATGTCGCACTGCTTGCACCAACCCGATGAGCTCGCGCTCGTACGCCGCGAGCTTGAGGTGGCGTGATGCAAACGGACGGCTGAAGAAGGCGAGCGGTCCGGCCCCTTGGTGAAGGACGACACCGAACCCCGCACCCAAGGCGTCAGTGTCCACCGTGAAGGGCCGGTCAAACTTCGGCATCTGGAGAACGGGTCCCGTCGTGAGGGCGCTCTTGAGTGCCTGGAATGTTGTGGCCGCCTCGTCGTCCCAGGCGAATGCATCCCGCCGCAGTAAGCGTGTCAGCGGTGTTGCGATGATGCCGAAGTCGCGGATGAACTTGCGGTAGTAGCCGGCCAGTCCCAAGAAGCCGCGCAGGGCTCATGCGGACGCCGGGATGGGCCAAGAGGCGACTGCTGCGATCTTTTCTGCGTCCATGGAGACCCCTCCGGCGGAGATGACGTGGCCCAGGTAGGCCACAGATGACGCCCCAAACGAGCACTTGGAGCACTTGAGGTGGAGCCGGTGGGCGCGGAGGGCGTTGAGGACGACGCTGATGTGCTGGAGGTCCTCTACCCACGAGGAACTGTAGATTAATATGTCGTCGAAAAATACCAGCACGAACCTGCGGAGGTATGGTCGGAGGACGTCGTTCATCAGTGCCTGGAAGGTAGCCGGAGCGTTGGAGAGGCCGAAAGGCATCACCAAGAACTCATAATGGCCCTGGTGAGTGCGAAACACCGTCTGGTCGATGTCGTCTGGGTCCATCCGCACCTGGTGGTAGCCCGAACGGAGGTCCAACTTGGTGAAGAAACGTGCACCATGCAGCTCGTCGAGGAGTTCCTCCACCACGGGGATGGGGAACTTGTCTTTGGACGTCTTCGCGTTGAGGGCGCGGTAGTCGATGCAGAAACAGCATGAATTGTCTGCCTTGCGGATGAGGAGGACCGGGGCGGAGAAGGGCGACGTGTTCGGCCGTATGATGCCCTGAGCCAGCATCGTCGCGCACTGTCGTTCGAGCTCGTCCTTCTGCAGCTGGGGGTATCGATAGGGGCATACGGCCACCGGCGTCGTCCCCAGCAGCAGGTGCATGCGGTGGTCGTAAGGGCGGACCGGCGGCAGCCCACTTGGCTCGTCAAAGATTGGCGCGAACTGGTGCAGAAGCCGGTCCAGGAGCGGCTGGTCAGGGGATGTGTGGATGGCCCGGACTGTCGGCTCCCGAATGTCGTCGCGGGGGGATCCCAGTCCCTTCCACAACAGTCGGCGACCCCCGCGAGTGAACGCCATGCCGAGGTCCTCGAAATCCCACAGGATGGGTCCGAGGGTCCGGAGGAATTCCACCCCCAGGATGAGGTCGAACTCACTCAGGCTAATGCCAAAGCAGCTGATGGAGAACTCCTCGGTGCCGATGGCAAGGGCCACGTCGCGCGCTACCCCCTGGCACGGTAATCGGTCGCCGTTGGCCACCAACACCCGCAACGTGGGGTGGGGTGGTGGCTAGCTGCAGCCGCCGCATCACGTCGGCGTTGATGAAGTTCGTCGTAGAGCCGGAGTCGAGGAGCGCGACGATGCGGTGGCCATGGACGGACACCGGCAGCAGCATGGCGTTCTCTGTGCGCACGCATGCCAGTGCGTGCAGGGAGACTTGCGGTTCCTCCGTCTCCGTGGCGTCCTCTGCGTTGTGTCCGGGGCGTAGCACAGCGGCCGTCTCCTGCGCGTTGGGGAACACGGCCGCGGCTGCGGTCTCTGCAGGTACTTCGTCGTCGAGGTAGTCGTCCATCTCGATGTAGAACAGTCGTTGACAGACGTGGCCCCGGACAAAGGGTTCATCGCAGTTGAAGCACAACCCTTGGCAACGGCGTTCCTGCTGCTCTGCTGGAGACAGGCGGCGGAACTGCGGCGTTCCGGACCTGCCTGGTGGCCCGGATGATGGAACAGAGGCTCCTCCCCCACTCGGCGCAGTGTAAGCCACCGACCGATGGCCCATGGGCGGCCCAGCGCGTCCCGGCGGCCGTGCATGGCGCTGCTGCGTTGGTGCTGGTGTGCACGCCGCGGCGCGGCGCTCGTACGCCCGAGCGTAGTACATGGCCGTTTGCAGGTCGGGCGGCTGACGCATCTCGACGTCGACCTTGATGTGCTCTGGAAGACCACCCACAAACAGCTCTGCCTTCTGATGTGGGTTGAGGCCGTGGGCGTGACACAGGACGGCGTTAAACCGTTCCGTGTACTCCTGCACCGATGTCTGGAAGGGTAGCCGTGCGAGCTCGGCCAGTCGCGTGCCTTGCGACGGGGGCCCGAAGCGTAGCTGGCACAGGTTGCGGAAGCGTTCCCATGTCGGCATGCCCTCATCTTGCTCCATCGCGTAGTACCATGTTTGGGCAGCGCCGCGGAGGTGGTACGACGCGAGCCAGGTGCGATCCGAAGCCAAGGTACGCTAGCCGCGGAAAAACTGCTCGCAGTGGTTGAGCCAATTGAGTGGATCTACGGCGTCGTCGAACGTGGGGAAGTCCAACTTGTAGAATCGTGGTGGTGCATGGGCGCCGTTGGGGGCCCCGTGTACGGCGCGTCGGCGGGGAGGGCTCGGCCAGAGTACCCGCCTCCTGTGTAGATGAAGGCGTTGTCCGGTCCGCTCGGGGAGAGGGTGCTGCTGCAGAGATCGTGGCCGAGGTATAGATTGGTTGGGGTGTTGAACCCAGCGCCCATGCCGGGATCGGCGACGGCGAGGATGGGAGCCGCAGCATGTGGAGGGGCACCCCCGTCCCGCTGGACTGGGGCATGCCATACAGGAACGGCTGTTCCTGGGATTGTTGTGACGACGGTGGCGACGGCGGCGGTGGTGGTGGCGGGGGGGGGGGGGGGTGGGTGCCATGGCCACCCGTAGTGCGGCCATGCCGCGGGCGATCTCGGCCACGTCGGCGGCCAAGGACTCCAATGTCAGAGGGGCGCCCGAGGATGTGGATGACACCGTGGAGGCGGCGGACACCGGCGGTGTGGCAGAGTTGGGCGGTGGCTGCGTGGATGAGGGTGGAGGATCGGCCATCTCTGATACCAAGCTGTTAGGATCCCTAGCTGCACGTGCGAGGGATCAAAGGGAGTATGAGTGCGAGGTTGCAGGACGAGGCTTGAGGGCGCGGGGAAGACGGCGCGGGGGCGCCGTAGCTGCTGCTGCTCGCGCGAGTTGGGCTGAAGGCTAGATTTCTCCCGGCTCCCTTCGGGAAGCCGGAAACAATAATATGTTTCTACTTACTCCAAACAATAGCCTTACAAAGTATTTATATCCATTACTCTATAATTCTAACTAGGACTCTTGATACTAATAGAACTAGGACTCTTGACTCTTGATACTAATAGGACTAGGACTCTTGATATCAATAGTAATTGGACTATAACTAGGACTCTTATATGAATACGGCCTGCACTTAGCCAATAATGGGCCTGCGCCTAGCATATGGCACGCCCGTCATAACATAAACACCATTGATCTCCTACACATTCCTTTAGGTAACAATTGTAAACCCAACATTTGCCACGAAACCGACATCGTTTAAGTAGCATTATTATTGTGTTCTCTTGAAGACTGCCAGACTAACGATTCCACGGTGCTAAGGTGTCGAAACACCATTGCGAGTGAGTTTATGCAGACAAAGCATCAAAGCATAATGGAAAAGGTGCGGGTGTATTTAGCATCTTCCCTTTTAATTTGTCCTTTGCCCTACCTAAATGTTTTAGCCTTTTCTATATAGGAATCTAATTCCTGGAACAGGATCAAGTAGTTCTCTATAAAGGTATTAGCATTAGGATTTGACATTGGAGCATGTACACAATGCAAGGAGGGTTTAGGCAATATTACCTGCACGAATGCAAGCAGCTGCCACAAGGATGGTGTAACCCAAGCTCAGGAGCAGTGAGACGAAGTTGATGTGCCGCAGTGAGTGGAAAGATGGTAGCTGGGAGAGGAAGGCCAGCACCACGGCCACCATGATGATGAAGTGGTACAGTTTCAGGGGGCCATGTGGAGCAAGGCTCGTGTACATAATCTGTTTGGGCACCATGAAAGATCAGAAAAATAAAATGAAACCGATGATGCGAGCAGACAACAGAGAGAAAGTCATTGTTTGGTTTACTTGACATAAGCTAAGAATATTTGTGCTGTTAATCGTACTGAGTGTAACTGTAACTTGATGTTCCAAAAATTCATTTTTCTTAACTTTCCTAGAGTCTGTTTGAGTCGTAGCAACTAGTGTGAAACATACTGAAATACTTTCTGACAGAAGGACTTCGTTTGTTGTTGTGATATGATCAGTTATTTTGGCATAGTCCGGTCCTTGTCAGGACACAGGTGAGGACTCAGGAGGATATTCACGTGGAAGGTTCAAGAAAGAAAAAAATAATGTGCCATATACTCTTATGAGAGGGGCCTTTTGGGATGAGCTTCTTGATTGTGACTACATACTTGTTTTTAATTTGTTTACAATTCCCACAAGCAATCGGACATTTGCAGTGTTCCAAATTATCCTCCAAAGCATTTGCATGTCAGTCTTACGTCTTTAGAAGCAAGAACAGCTACCCGTCTGGACGTTCTAGTGTGAACTTTTTGAAGAATTTCCTAGTGTGAACTACAGCCTATCAAGTAGGAGGATGTGCGTGCGGCTAAAGTCAATAGGTCATCTCAGTAGTTGAGATACGGATGGCTATCATGTCAACTCGGAGTAAATCTGGAGAGCCAAATAAACCAAGACTTTTGCTATTTATCGATGATCTATCGATAGATTTTTTTTTACTAAATTTATCAGATTTATATACGTTCGATTGTGCTTTATGATTTATGCTACAAAACGGTTACTTTTAACGGGTTTATATTTATAACTACTACTAGGTCGTATTTATAAAAAAATCTGGCAGATTTGAACTGTCGACGGATAATTACAGGAGTGGTAGGTGACAGATATATCGTACTCCTATGGCGCATACCGTTTGTACGTATTCGGGACGGCAACCGTCTGTGCGTGTGGATATGATACGGCTAGCTAGTTTAGAGAGTAGGGACAAAGTAGTCTAAAAAAACAAACTATGCCCAAGAAGGAAACACGACATGTAAGAAGACGTCCAAAGTTGCACAGCTGACGCTACTATAAAACAGTAAACTAACCCCGCCCACATTGTAAGCAGCATGGACACAATAAACTTATGAAAGTATTATCAGATTTTTGGATGCAACGACGGCGCACCTCGAGACAGTCGGCGGCGAGCAGGATGGAGCCGATGCTGACGCCGGTGTTGATGGTGGTCTGCACGATGACCACGAAGTAAAACATCCACCCGGATCCTGCATGCGCACGTACGGTACGGTAGTACGGGATGACACGTACAACAACGACATGCATGCACCAAAATCAAATCACAATTCTCAATCAGCGGTAGGTCACCACAAGCGCAGCGATGACGCCACACCGATGCTAATTTAATGGTAGCAAGCAACGGTAGCTGACACTGTAGTGCACAGTGAGTGGATTTCCCCGTGCCCATGGCGTGCACACAAACGCAGCTTACGCGAGGCCAGATAGAGGGCCAAGTCTCCAAGAGAGTGGGGTGTGCGGCATTGACGGCGCTGTCGTGGGCGAGATGCACCCAACACGTGGATGGCGGTGGTTGATTGGGTTGGGTTGCGTTGGGTAGGGTACTTACCGAGGACGTCGGCGGCGAGCTCGCGGAAGCGGATGTGGCGCCGCCCGCGCGCCTCGCAGTGGTCGAGGACTCGGGACATGAGGGAGTACTCGTACAAGGTGACGACGGCCATGACGGAGAGCAAGGTGATCCCCATCGCCCACCCCATCCCGCGCAGCGCGTAGGGGAGCGTCAGCACCGTCGGCCCCACGATCGCCGTCGTCAGGTGGAACCCCGCGTGCCACCACGTCCCTGCAAAAAATCAATCAGCCGATCGATCAGTTGGCCTTGGCCGGCCCGCCGCAACTAACTCGCGAAGTCGGGGAGCATGCGTGCGTCCGTACGTACCCTTGGACTCGAGCACGAAGGCGGCGCCGGCGTCGGCGGCATCGTCCCCGGCCGTGGGCACCGGCGGCTTGGCGCCATTGCCGTTGGTGGCGCCGGCCTCGGCGTCGAACGCCATGGCCTCGCGCGCCCCTCAGCTCCCACTCGGTGCTCGTACGTGGACACACCGCACAGAGACAGACACACGGCTGCTCGATCTGACCGCGCCCGGGCTGCCGGTGCGCAGGCCGCAGAGTGGGTTAACCAGGCGAGGCGAGGAGATGATGAGTGTGCGTGGCGTGGCGTGGGGCTCTCCGCCGTTGCTGGAACGCCGCCTCTTCTCTTCGATCAGTTGGAGTTTTGTGGGGGCGGAGCGGGGAGGAGTGCTGGAGAGAGAGCGCAACGGCAACGGCACACGGCCCCGTATTTATGCTGCTCGACTCGATGCCGGCCGGGCTGCCGAGGCGAGGCTGGCTTCGGTTTACGGTCTGCGGTCCGCCCGCTTGTGGTGTGAGGCGTCGTAGCGACAGCGAGATCCGACATGATGTCGCCCTCGGTCTCGGCACTCGATTGGCAGCTCGATCGGGGAAACCTCTACCTCTTGGCAATTTGCCGGTACTGCGGTTGCAGAATATATATTCAGGCGCTAGTTTCCCCTTTTGCCAATGGTTGTACCGTGCTGTTTCTTCGATCGGTAGTCGGTGCTAGCAAGTCATCTTGTTTATTGTTGCTTTCTTTCCCGATAGATTATCGACATGTTGATCTTCCTATCTGTGCTATCGCGTATTTGTTGATTTTCAAACACAAATACCCTTGCCAACATGTGATAATCTTTATTTAGTTTGATAAACTTCGGTTACAAATTATTATATATGATTTTTTTGCATCCACATAGTTTTGCACGTACGACGACATGTGATAATCTTGTTTATTGTGTTGGTACAACAATACAAGTTTAGGGAGTTTAAAAGTATCAGGACCGAGATGAAAATTTAGAACAGATTTAGAGTGGTGAATGTGAAATTTGAAAGCATCAAATTCTGAGTGACAACTCGGGACATATTTAGAGAGTTAGAATGTGTAATTTAAAAGTAATCATGATGACAACTCGGAGTCGCTAGTGAAATTTACTCATTTTAATATACTTTTTGAGGAAATCGGAAGGATTTACCACTACTAATCATATAACGGAAACAAAAATACAATTCAATGGAACGAAGAAAAGTACTAATTTTATGTTATGGTCAGCAAGGGGTATGAGAGGAAGAATAGAGGCTAGGCGGTTATTTAGGAGTTATCAGAAGAAGAGTAAGTTTGTTAGCAGAGTCCTAGGTAATTAAGTTTGTTAGCAGTCCTTATTATTAGCAGATTGGTTGTTAGGAGTATTGCTATAAGTATTGAACTCGGTTAATGAAAAGATCAGCCTCGGATTGAGATTTAATCTCCCTAGGGCCCCTGGGCGCCTACTCTCCTATTCCCTCGCAACTCTCACCCCTCTGCCCGCGACGGCACCTCACGACTCCAGAGCTCGCCCTCCAACCTCTCCACCCTACTTCCTACGCAGCAAGAAGAAGCACCATACCAACCTGGTATCAGAGACCTCGCCGATCATGGATCCCCCGCCAATACCTCTGCTCCGCCGTCCGTCACCTCCTCCGCTCCGCCGATCCCGCACGTCGCCGCCTCTGTTCCGACTGGCGGGGTGTCCCTGCAGCTGGGCACCAACTCCGGCGCCTTGGTGCACACCATGCCGCCCGCAAAAACCGTCGACGCTGACATCCATCGCGGAGATGCTCGCCGGCATGCAGCTCCAGACAGCGGCCATCAACAGTCATGTGGCAGATCAGGGTGCCCGTCTCTCCGCGCTTGACGGACGTCCGCCATTCCCGCAATTCGGGCTGGCCAGTTTCGGGGGCGTTCCGGCACTGCCTGTGACGTCTTCACCGGTGATCACGGAGATCACAGCGGCCACAGCGGACTCATCCGCCTCGGCGTCCCAGTCCGTGCCGCTGTCTTCCCATGCGTCGCGGGCTCCACCTCCGGCCTCGCAGGACCCTCCCATGGGCCTGCCCATCCACAAGATCAACTTTCCGCACTCCCCGTCTCCGCTCCCGACATTCAAGCCTATTACGCAGGCCTTGCCGCTCCTGGCCTCATCTCACATGGAGACACCACAACCATCCCACCCACCAGCGGCATGGGAGTCCGTCGTCGTGCCAAAGTACCACAAGATCACGTTCGAGACGTATGCCGGCCGGGAAGATCCGTTGGGTTGGCTCAACAAATGCGAGCAATTCTTCCGCGTCCAACTCACTCGCGAGGTGGAAAAGGTGTGGATGGCCTCCTACCATCTGAAGGGGGTCGTCCAACAGTGGTATCTCGTCCCGGAGACGGACATCGGCCGCCCTTCGTGGCCGGAGTTTCGTCGCTACTGCCAGCAGCGCTTCGGCCCCGCCCTCAACACCAACCACCTAGCGGACCTGGCTCGCCTTCCGTTTGGAGCCAATGTGGATGCGTACATGGAGGCCTTCCAGGCCAGGGCGGCGCACGCGGGCGACCTGTCCACGTTGCAGCGTGCCAAGCTGTTTACTGGCGGTCTTCCAGACTACATCCGCATCGACGTCGAGCTGCACGACATGCAAGATCTTCAACACGCCATGAGGCTGGCACGAGCGTTATGAGCGCCGCAATGCGCCTCCACTGGACGCCTTCCCAGAACCACGACCGGCACGTCACCCTGCTGGAACGTCTGTTGCACTGCCTGCATCGGTGCCTGTAGGCAGTTCACCCAGCACAGCGTCATCGTCGTCCACCTCACCGCATGCATTAAAGCGCCTAACTCCTGAAGAGATGGCTGAACGACGCAAGATGGGTCTTTGCTACAACTGTGATGATCCGTACGTTCGCGGCCACAAGTGTGCTCCACTCTTCTACCTCGAGATGTCCGACTATATTATGGAGGAGCCCGACGACACCAAGGATTCGCACACCACTCCAAAGCCCCCTCTCCACAGTTCGACCCGGAGACGCCGCTGATCTCCTAGACGGGCTGACTTGCCGGCGACCGCAGCAACTTCGGCGAATGCTGCAGAATTCCGCGTCGCCTATCCTTCCTTCTAGTTCGAGGACGATCTGGTTCCGAAGGAGGGGAGAGATGTTATGGTCGGCAAGGGGTATGAGAGGAAGAATAGAGGCTAGGCAGTTATTTAGGAGTTATCAGGAGAAGAGTAAGTTTGTTAGCAGAGTCCTAGATAATTAAGTTTGTTAGCAGTCCTTATTATTAGCAGATTGGTTGCTAGGAGTATTGCTATAAGTATTGAACTCGGTTAATGAAAAGATCAGTACGTTCCCTCGCAACTCTCGCCCCTGGGCGCCTACTCCCCTATTCCCTCGCAACTCTCGCCCCTCTGCCCGCGACGGCGCCTCCTGTACGCCGACGCGACTCCAGAGCTCGCCCTCCAACCTCTCCTCCCTACTTCCTACGCAGCAAGAAGAAGCATCATACCATTTTCATTGCCATATAAGAAAAGGTTACTCTAAGTTTCAATAGCATTGAAAAAATTGGACTCACGGACCACGGGCGCTCTATATGAAGTTTGGTGCCAAAACTCGTGGTGTCTCGTTGTCCTTCCAATCGTTTCGATCGGCTAGTTGTCGACACGAGACTTGTGTCTAGCATCCTTTGATGTGTGTAGACTGCACACCGCTCAATTCCTTTCGCTTGAAGTGGTAGGAA
>CM039138.1:29361302-29388868 GCA_022036555.1 Microstegium vimineum
GTGTATGCATGCATGCATAGTGGTCTCTTGACATAACAGCTGAAGAAATCGTTAATTATCGCCATCAACAAGGCGACAAAGATTCGTCACACTCTCTATTTAATGGTCTAATCTGCCACAACTAAAAAGACTAAAAAAAATAATTGTTTTGGTGCGAAAATATTTTTCGCCTCACCCGTGGCCGCCCGGGCGATCCCTGCCTCCGGGCGTAGCTCTGCTTTGGTTCCATGCGACGGCCCCCCTCTCCGAAAACCCCGGCGCTCGGGATCGTGATGCAAAAGGAAACCACCGCGACAAAAGGAAACCACCGCGGGCTCGCGATACAAAAGGAAACATCACGGCCCTCTCCGGAAACCACGACGCTCCCGAGACCAACGGAAACATCGTTGCATCACGGGGCAAAAATCACGGGCAATACGCGTGTGTCGATCTCCACGGCGAGGGTTGGTTCCACGGCGCATATTTATTGAGGTCTTGTTTGGATGGGTATGTATCGACCTCAAACTATAGTTTGGAGTGGATTAGAGTGATAGACTCCAACACATGTGGTTTGAGAGAGATTAATATGCATCCAAACAAGACCTTAGGGTCATCACCCTTGCTGTTGCCTTCTCGGATGCCACCCGCTGTCATCACGGTCGCGCGCGCGTGCATCGGCTACCCTCATCTGCCCCGGCGCCCCGCGTCTTCCGTGTTACCGGCGTCTGGCTGCGGTACCAAACCCCGCCCCGTCGCTCCGCATACGAGCAAGACTCCACTCGCCGAAGCAGGCGCCATCAAACACGAAGCTGAGTTCGCCGGTCCCTGTGCTTGGAGTCGTACTGCGGCAACCACATCAACGTGTCCATCCAGGGAGCTCTCTCGCCACGCAAAGGCAAGTTCATCTGTTCATTTTAGGCCGTCCAGACATTCAATTCCCTGAATTGTTGGCTTCTGTACGGCTTCCCTGAACTGTTGGCTTCTGCATGGCATCCGATTCCTGAAGTAGTACTTGGAGTAATCCATAAATCCATGTTCAGGGCCAATAGAATCACACGGCCACGTACCGGTAGGCAATGCAATGGCGTGGGCTTGCGGCTTGCACAATGCCCATGGCTTCAACTTGCAATGCTATTGCTAGCACACAGTAATATCGCTAGTACCACCATGTATCTAGAAGCGGTAGGAGTTGCAGTAGAAGGAGCGATGCGATGTGTATATATGGCACCATAATATGAGATCGTATCGTTGTCTGTGTCTTGTTCAACACTGCCGGTTACTTTCTCAGGCAGACATATCTGAATCTTAGGAGGGCCAACCGGCCTGTTCCAGGCTTTCAGAAGCGAGACCTACCGCCATAAGAAATAGAGAATGATATAGGGCTCTATACTACCATAAAGAGGAATTTTTTATACACTATTTATTAGAAACATCATTATCCAGCAGCTAGGTCCTTCCCATTTTATATGTACCCTATGACATGTAAAGGGTTTATATCACTTGATTCAAGCAGTGATATCCGTGTATACACCGTTTTAGCTCCAAAACAAATAAGGACATGCATAGTGGATCCAACTGGTCCTCCTTTTCCTTATAAAATGCAGGAGCGACAAGGCGAAGTTGAGTTCGTGGGAGATTATAACTAGAAATACATTCATATGCAAAGTTGCTAATAAGTTAATTTTAGTTCTATGAGAACTGACAACTTCGAATGTAATGTATAATATAAGAACGACGCCATTACTCTGTAATGTCTAGATTGTTTTCAAAGAAAAAAAACAAGTTAGTGACACATAAATGTGACAGGTAGTATTGATGGACACAACAAGGCCAACCAGTGATCGGGTACCTTTGGGAGACCTTACAAATTTACCATATGGAGGTATATAAACTTTACAATATCCTGACATATTCTATGTTCATATGTTTGCAACTCCTCATCAAAATGTTTTGAAGGAAATCATACACAACTTGGGTTGGAGACACTAGATTCGGATCCTAATGAGCAAAAGAGGTAAAGGGATAGAGAATGGTATGCAACAAAGTCTGATGAAAATAGAAGTGAAATAAATGGGAAACGTCGCCATGTTGACATTGATAACAATATGATTGCCCATTCAACAGGTATGGTGGTGGTGTTGAGCGTCACTTTAATTGTCAAATGTGTTATAACTAATAACAAAGTATGATACGTTCAAACTTGTAGATGGGAATACAACAAATGAAATAGACGATAATAGTGATTGGCTCCATAGGCACCCAACTTATAGTAATAGCTTGCAACAATTATCAGGTTACTTATGTAGCTAATAATTTTTTTTATTTGTGCGACTACAATTATGTCATGGTGACATAGTTTGCATATTGTATGATTCAATTTGTATTATATGATTTGTAGAAGTTGCAGTACCTTTAAGCATTATTGGTGACACTATTGATGTTGATGACACTAACACCGGAGATGATATCATTGCTATTCATGAATCGGGTACACTTTTATGGATTGCCTAAGATTCTGATTAATCGTTCATGTAACTGATTATTTTAATTTTTCTTGTGTTCGTTTATTATAATTATGCTTAGACATCATCCTAGCATGTTTTGATAATAGTGGCATTCCATGATATATACATTTTGGATATGCATTAGGTCCCGTAGGTCAGCTTGTCATGTGTCCGAAAGAGCGTAAGCATGATCGGGACAAAGCACGAAATGCTGCAATGTCTCCTGAACAAAGGGAGTTACTGAATAAGAGACGACGCGAATTGTATGCAACAAAAAAGTCTGCAAAGATGCTACAAGTGACTGCAAAGGATACTGCCCATTCAATAGGTATGGTAATAAAATTGATTTCTTTATAGCAAAAATATCATGGTACCATATGAAACTTACAATATCAATAAATATTTTTGTAGATGATCCTGTCTCTCTAAGCGTTGGAGTTCGTGGTGATATTGAGGACATTTTATTGGAGATGGATAACAATATTGTTCATGATACGGGTATTTCTTTATAGAATCGTGGCTTTGTTTTTAATTACAAAAAGTGTTTGAATAAACCAGAGTACTTAACATTGTTGCACAAACTTTATTATCACATAAATTATTGTATATTGTTCATGTTTAGACATTAAGACTCTACTTTTCTATTATAATATAGGTGTTGTAAACTCATCCGGTTCCATCAACAATATTGTCACGTCTCCAAAAGAGTGTAAGCGTGAGTTAGATAGAGCACGAAGGGCTGCAATGTCTCCTGAACAAAAGGAGTAAATAAACAAGAGGCGGCGTGAGGTGTATGCGGCAAAAGCTGCACCCAAAAATGCTACAAGAAAACTGCAAATGACTCTAGAAAAGAAGTTGAAATGAAAAGAGTGCAACAAAAAATATAAAACAAAGATGGTAGAACACAGAGCCAACAACTTACATCCTGACTCAATCGCCATAGAGAGCCCTCACTTTAACCCTCAGCTTATTTTCCCTTCTTCACCTCAATCGCCTAAACTAGCTTCACAAGATATGGAAATACCCCAATTGAGTGGCACACCTATTGACATCACGCCATCTGTAGTTCAAAATCAAGAAGTTGATACCCCTGAATTAGCTGCGGGACATACCATACATAGGCCTCGAGTGACCGCTGGAGAGAGAAATGCACTTGTATCCCGTCGCAATCAGGCTTTTGAAACAAACATTGCAAGAAGGACTAGAGGTTGTGTGGATGAGAACTGCAATGATTTGAATGACTCGACTCAACCAAGTGTTGTTTATAATGGTAATTCGCCTTGTGCACTATATGTTCATGATACTTTCTCCTTTGCTCTTCTAATCCAAAAAATCATGTTTTTTTACTAAAGATGGTGTCACCGAAGAGCCTCCCATTCGATCAACTAACAATGACATAGGTACACAGACACAACCGTCTGTAGTTGACGATAATTCTTCAATGCCTCAAGATGGTGCTCAAGCTCATACACCAGACTCTATGGTCGAAGATGGTATTTTCTTAATTGGATTTATCGTTTTCTTGGTTTTATGTGTCATTATGTTCTCATAATATATATATGGTCGTTTATCATAGAAAATGTGATATTTGAGGATGACGATGAGGAGGAGGAAGCGTAATTTTTTGCTGGACAAGGTACTCCACCTAATAGTCAAATCATTGTTTTCTCGTATGAAGAATCATGGACCCTTCTGTTTAGGCGATTAACGACAATACTAGATCACTATGACTAACATGTGTTTTGCAGAGGCAAAGTTGTTAATGTTAGGTCATTAGTGATGCAATTTGAATGGGCTTAATGGATATTCATGCCCCCAAGATGGAAATCGTTTCGGTTGCAAAGGATGATGATACAAGTAGAAGCCTAGGCTAGTTCTTAGTGCCATAAGGATGAGAAGGGCACTAAGTATAGCTAGGGCTTTTGTTTTTCCTTTGACCGTACTATAAAGGGGGGGTATGAGGCTAGTAGCTTGACCTAGGACAGTTTAGGAGAGTGGGTATATGCACACTTGTCACAACTTATCCTAGAGACCTTGCTTTCAGCCCTTGATAAACCCTAGAAATGGTAGGAGCAAAATCCCTTGAGAATCCTCAGCGAAAACAGTTGAAATAGAGGGAGAAAGAGGCTCCGGACGACTCTGCTAAGTGGGCGTCGGACCATAGGAGAGTGGTTCGACGGTCCCTGACTTAGGAAAAATCTCAGCTCGAGGAGCTCCGGACCACCTGTCTGGAAAGCGTCGGACCATAGGAGAGTGGTCCGATGGCTTGGTTCAGAGAGACAGAAGGCTCCGGACTAGTCCGACGGTTAGTCCGACGGCTAGTCCGACGCCTCAAGACAGGAAGTTGGGTTCATGCAGAGAGCACCCTGGCTCCGGACCAGAGCGTCGGACCAGGGCACCGGACCAAGGAGAGTGGTCCGGTGGTTCGTAAAAGAGAGGAAGTTTTTCACTCAGAGAGCACCGAGGCTCCGGACCAGTGCGTCGGACCAAGCAGAGTAGTCCGACGGTGCCTGAGTTTGAATACAGAGTGATCTCTGGACCAGTGTGCATGGTCCGGTGGTATGAGCTCCGGACTAGTCCGGTGGCTTCGCAGAGAGAAGAAAAAGTAAAAAGCGGCTAGTTTTGGAGGTGGGGACTATTTATAGTTGCCCCCTTCGTCCTTAGAGTAACTCTTGGCCATTGTTTCAGCTGGTGACACCTTGAGAAATACTTTGGAGAGTCAAGAGGCTAGTGAGGGAGAGATTAGAGAGAGTTCATCTTGTTCTTCCCTCCTAGAGTGATTAGGAGTGACTTGTGTGCATCCATCCACCTTCCTAGCCTTGAGTGGGTCAAGTGAAGGTCTTGTGCTTGTTACTCTTGGTGTTCGACAGCACCTAGACAATTTGGTGGTGTTCGAAGGAAGTGACCGCCGGAAGATTGTTGGCGGCTCTTCTCCAAGCTTCTATGATCGGTTGTGGGCGATTCACCGAGCCGGAGTGGCGAAGAATCAGCCCGTAGAGAGCACTCTACCCTTGCGCGGGTAGAGGGGGAGCGATACCTTGCGAGGTGCTCCAACGAGGACTAGGGGGTGTGTCGACACCTCGATACCTCGGGAAAAAATCGCTGCGTCACTGAGATTTTCTTTTTCCCTAGCTTTTTACATTTCCGCATTACTTTCCGTCTTGTTTTTATATTACCTACTAGAATTGCTTAGGTTGTTTTTTAATTCCCATGAACTGCTACCGCTTTCTAGCTAGGATACACGGATCATAGGCACTAGGGGGTGATTGGCATTTGATAGGTTTTAATATTTGCTTTAGAAATTTAAAACAAGCCCAATTCACCCCCCCTCTTGGGCATCTTGATCCTTTCAATTGGTATCAGATCCAGGTTGCTCTAAATTAGGCTTCACCGCCTAGAGCAAGATGTCCCATGGGGATGGACCGCCACCCATGTTCGATGGGGATGACTTTCCTTATTGGAAAGTGCGGATGGAGGCCTACCTTGAGGCCGTGGACGTCGGCGTTCACAAAGCCGCCACCCAAGGTGGATCGGTGTTCGCCGAGGACCCATACTTTGAGAAGAACAATGCGAAGGCAAAGAACATTCTTTTCCATGGCATTTGCAAGGATGTGTTCAACCGTGTGCGAAATTGCAAAACCGCGCATGAGATTTGGACAAACATTTGTGCTCTTCACGAGGGCACTAAATGTGAAAGAGAAGAGCGTTATCACCTCATCATTGCTAAGTTAAATGCTTTCACTATGCTATCTCATGAAAATTCTAATGAAATGTATTCTCGCTTGAATGTGCTTGTAGAGGAGTTGAATGGCCTTGGGCTCTCTCAAATGACACCGGCCGATGTGGTGCGCAAGATACTTTTTGTCCTTCCAATAGACAAGTATAGCCACATCGTCACAGTTCTTCATCAAGGCGATCTCTCCGCAACTACACCAACGCAAGTGTTGGGCAAGATCAATGCTCATGAGATGTATATGAAGATCAATGATGGAACTTCATCATCCTCCAAGAAGAAAGAGAAGGAGGAGAAGAAGGACTTGGCTCTCAAGGCATCTTCTAAGGAGAAGTGCAAGATTCAATATGTCGTTGAGAGTACAAGTGATGATGATGATGAAGACAACATCGCTCTCATGGTGAAGAAGACTGCCAAGATGTTGAAGAGGCTAAACAAGAATGGAGTCAAGTTTGACTCAAAGAAGAAGAAATTCTTCACAAGCTCTTCAAGGAAGCCAATCTCCCAAATGAAGTGCTACAATTGCGGCACCCTTGGTCATCTAGCCCATGCATGTCCCGAAGAGAAGAAAGACAAGTTCAAGAACAACAAGTTCAAGAACTTCAAGAAGAACAAGGGCGGCAATGATGACTCAAGTGATGATGACAAGAAGCAAGACAAGCCATACAAGAAGAAGAAGAACTTCAACTTCCACAAGAAGAAGAAGGATGGCAAGGCTTACATTGTGGGTGATTGGCTCACCGATATTGATGATTCAAGTGACTCCTCCGATGATGAGAGTGAAGAAGAGAAGGTGGCCGCTTTGGTGATTGGTTCTTCGATTCCACCGCCACCTCCTCCTTCATCGCCGGGCTCATCCTCTACACACCTATGCCTTATGGCTAAAGGTGACAAGAAGGTACAAAAAGAGGATGATGGTGATGACCTCTCTAGTGATGATAGTGATGATGAAGAAGCACCTTCCTATGATGAGCTAATTAAAATTTGCAACAAGTATGCTAGCATCATAAGAAAGTACAAGAGTAAAAATGACAAACTTCTTGAAATCAAAGAAAACTTGCATGATAAGCTTGACAACTTGTCTAGTGCTAATGATGATTTGAAGCTTGAGATTAACTCTCTCACATCTAGAACTAGGGAGCTCAAAGCCTCTCTTAAGCAAGCCAATGAGAAACATGATAAGCTTGAGAGGTCATCCCAAGAGCTCCTCACAAGGTTTAACTTGCTAAAAGATGACTACAATCAAGTGAAAAAAGATCATGGTACACTAGTGGTAGCAAATGAATTACTTACTCAAGATCTTACACATGTTGCTACTAACCCGTGTGCTAAGTGTGCAAGTGCTACCTCTTGTGATATCGAGCTTGATGATGTGGCTCTTGAGCAATGTGCAAAGTGCAAGGGCAAGAGAGTTGTAGAAGCCGACAAGTATGATGATTATATGAAGATGAGTGAAGAGAACTCAAAGCTCAAGGAAGAGCTAATCAATCTAAAGGCAAACAAGACCTTCACCGTCAAGCCGGCTCAAGAAGAAGACAAAGATGCTATCACTTTGATCAACTCTCTTCGAGAAAAAATTGCCAAGCTCAAGAATGACAAGACCAAGCTTACAAGTGGCCTTGAAAAGTTCACCAAGGGCCATAATCTCCAAAGTGAGCTTCTAATGATCACCGTCATGAAGAATGATAAGACCGGTATTGGGTACAAGGAAAACCAAGTGATGAAGGTCAAGGTCAAGATTGAAGCCAAGAACTACTACAAGAACAAGTACAATGGCTACAATCAAGAGAAGCCAAAGCCCAAGCCTAAGAGGTGTTTTGGATGTGGACAAATTGGTCATCTATCATTTCAATGTAAGACTCCACTTCCCAAGACCTTGCCCAAGCACACTAGGCTATTTGCTTATGATGCTCACTATGTCATCAACAAAGATTTCAAGGGTAGACCACTTGTGGTGTTTCTTGGACCACCAATGAAGAACAAGCCTAGGGTTCTTTGGGTTGCTAAGGAGTTGGTTGACAAGACAATGGGGCCCCGCACTAAGGGGGTTCCCAAACAACAAGCTTAACTCCAAGTTGCTTGTGTGTAGGTGAACTACAAGACCGGTGGGAGCTATTGGGTAATTGATAGTGGTTGCACTCAACACATGACCGACGACCCCCGGATGTTCACCACACTTGATGAGGATTGTGCAAATCAAGACAAGATCACTTTTGGGGATAATTCAAAGGGCAAAGTTCAAGGCTTAGGCAAAGTGGCTATCTCCCAAGATCAATCAATTTCAAATGTCTTGCTAGTACAATCATTGAGCTTCAACTTGCTATCGGTTGGTCAACTTTGTGATCTCGGGTTTCATTGTATCTTCACTCCAAATGAGGTGATTGTGACCAAGATTGGAGATTCATCAATGATATTCAAAGGGTTCCGGCACAACAACCTCTACTTAGTGGACTTCACCTCAAATGAAGCAAACTTGCAAGCTTGTCTATTCTCCAAGAATTCTTTGGGTTGGCTATGGCATAGAAGATTAGCTCATGTGGGCATGTCAACCTTGAAAAAGCTTGTCAAGAAGGAAATGGTTAGATGAATCAAGGATGTGGTGTTTGAGAAGGACAAACTTTGTAGTGCATGTCAAGACGGCAAGCAAGTGGCAAACACTCATCCAACCAAAGCTTTCATGTCAACCTCAAGAGTCCTAGAGTTGCTACACATGGATCTATTTGGCCCTACCACCTATTCTAGTCTTGGAGGAAATCTCTATTGCTTAGTGGTAGTGGATGACTACTCTCGATACACTTGGGTGTTCTTTATTCAAGACAAGGGAGAGGCACAAGGCATCTTCAAGAAGTTTGCTACAAGAGCTCAAAATGAATTTGATGTGAAGATCAAGAAGATTAGAAGTGACAATGGCACCGAATTTGTGAACACAAAGATTGAAGATTATTGTGATGAAGTTGGGATCAAGCATGAGGTGTCCGCCACATATACTCCACAACAAAATGGTGTCGTAGAAAGGAAGAACCGGACGCTCATAACTCTAGCAAGGTCTATGCTTGATGAGTACAACACTCTGGAGAAGTTTTGGGCGGAGGCAATCAACACCGCTTGCTATGCGGCAAACTGTCTCTTCGTCCAAAGGCTATTAAAGAAGACCCCCTATGAGCTTGTCAATGGGAAGAAGCCGGATATTTCATTCTTCCGGGTGTTTGGTTGCAAGGTGTACATCTACAAGAAGCACCAACACTTGGGTAAATTCCAACGGCAGTGTGACATTGGTTTCCTTGTTGGTTATTCACTTAAATCCAAGGCATACCGTGTATTTAACCAAGCCACCGGCTTAGTTGAAGAAACGTATGACTTGGATTTTGATGAAACTAATGGCTCCCAAGGAGCGCTTGAGGATATTGATGTAGGTGATGAACCCTTGAGGGAGGCAATGAAGAATATGCCAATTGGTGCTATCAACCCGCAAGAGGTGGAAGAAGTTGAAGATGAAGCAAATCAAGATCCTTCTCCACCCCACACGCCTCAAGTTGATGAAGGAGATCAAGTGAGAGAAGCTCAAGAAGACACTCACATTCCTCAAGATCAAGCCGAGGCCGAAGCAAGCAATGTTGAAGCACCGCATCCTCCTCCTCAAGAGACAAATAGAAGATCAACATCTATCCTTCAAGCTCACCCCCATGATCAAATCATAGGAAGTCCATCAAAGGGAGTAATGACTCGCTCTAGACTTGCATCTTATGTTGAACATCACTCGTTTGTTTCCTTTGTTGAGCCTACTAGTGTAGAAGAAGCACTTGCGGATCCGGATTGGGTGAATGCCATGCATAAAGAACTCAACAACTTCACCCGAAACCAAGTGTGTACACTTGAAGAGAAGCCAAAGGATGCAAGAATCATTGGCACCAAGTGGGTGTTTAGGAACAAGCAAGATGATCAAGGCGTGGTTGTGAGGAACAAAGCAAGATTGGTGGCAAAGGGGTTCTCTCAAGTAGAAGGACTCGATTTTGGAGAGACCTTTGCTCCGGTTGCAAGACTTGAAGCCATCCGTATCCTTTTGGCGTATGCTTCACATCACAAAATGAAACTTTTTCAAATGGATGTGAAGAGCGCTTTCTTAAATGGTTTCATAAATGAACTTGTCTATGTCTCACAACCTCCCGGGTTTGAAGACCCAAACTTGCCTAATCATGTGTATAGGTTGTCCAAGGCACTCTACGGATTGAAGCAAGCTCCAAGAGCTTGGTATGAGAGGCTAAGGGACTTCCTAATCAAGAAGGGCTTCAAGATCGGGATCGTCGACACTACACTATTCACCAAGAAGCTTAATGGAGAGATCTTTGTTTGCAAAGTATATGTCGATGACATTATATTTGGGTAACGAACCAAGACCATTGCAAGGATTTTGGTGACTTGATGTCCAAGGAGTTCGAGATGTCAATGATTGGCGAGCTAACCTTCTTCCTCGGCTTTCAAGTGAAGCAAATGAGAGAAGGGACCTTCATCTCTCAAGAAAAGTACACTTATGATCTACTTAAGAAGTTCAAGATGGAGGATTGCAAGCCAATCAAGACCCCAATGCCAACTAATGGGCATCTCGATCTCGATGAGGGAGGTAAACCGATTAACCAAACTCTTTATCGCTCTATGATCGGTAGTTTACTTTATCTCACCGCTTCTAGGCCGGATATCATGTTTAGTGTGTGTATGTGTGCTAGGTTTCAAGCAAACCCTAAGGAGTCGTATCTTTGTGCGGTTAAAAGAATCCTTAGGTACTTAAGGCACACCCCTTGCATGGGTCTTTGGTATCCCAAAGGAGCTCCCTTCCAACTAGTTGGCTATTCCGATTCGGATTATGCCGGGTGCAAGGTTGATAGGAAGAGTACCTCCGGCGGGTGCCACATGCTAGGAAGATCACTTGTTTCTTGGTCCTCAAAGAAGCAAAACAGTGTGACATTGTTAACCGCTGAAGCGGAATACATTGCCAAGGGAGCAAGTTGTGCACAAATCTTATACATGACCCAAACACTCTTTGATTACGGCGTATTTTTAAAAGAAGTTCCACTTTTGTGTGATAATGAAAGCGCCGTAAAGCTTGCTAACAACCCGGTTCAACACTCTCGCACCAAGCACATTGATATTCGCCATCACTTTCTTAGAGATCATGTGGCTAGGAAAGACATCACACTAGTTGGAGTTAAGAGCGAAGATCAATTGGCGGATATCTTCACTAAACCACTCGATGAAACAACCTTTTGTAGGTTGGGAAGCGAGTTGAATGTGCTTGATCACTCTAACTTCACTAAAAGATGAGCTTGTGTGAATCATTCATTCATATGTAATATAACATGTTTAATTTGGTAATGCACATAGGCTTGGCTAACGCGGTTAAGATAACCGCCCTCAAAGCATGTGACAAAGCTTAACCGCGGTTTAAACTTGCAAGCAACCTAGATTCAAATTCTGTTTTGCATTGCATATGCATGAGTGTTGCTCATTCGTTTCTTTTCGGTTAAGTTTTTTGGTCATTATTTGGTTCAACACTTAGGGGGAGCAATTCAAAGCTCTAGCTTCAGCTAATACCCCTCTTGTGCCCCTATGGTGACCCTTGAAGCTTTATTGAACTATTTTCTTAAGAAAACTAATCCTAGCCTATGGCAAATTATTTCTAAAATTGAGGGTTTGAGAGATGGTTCTTATGTTAAGTCCAACAAGTGTTCCTCTCTGCTCTTTTGTGTTGGTACTTGGCTAAGAGAAAAGATTGGAGAGAAAAATAGGAAAATTCAGAGCAAATTTAAGCACCGGACCACCCTCTAGACCACTCTGCAATGGTCCGACGCAGTGGTCCGACGCTCTGTTCCTCACTGCATAAAACTTCTCCAGCCACAAAATCCGTCGGACCAGAGTCCGACGCTCCTCCGGACCAATGGCAAGTTGTCCGGTGCCTCTGTCAATTCTATCTATGCACCGTCGGACTAGTCCGGTGCATCGTCGGACCAGTCCAGTGAGTAGTCCGACGCCTTGGTCCGGTGGTCGGGTGCTCACTGTTTTTCCCTCTCTGGTACCGTCGGACCACCCGTCGGACCAGGTTCCGGACTAAGCAGAGTGGTCCGACGTGTTCAAATTTTGCGGATAACCCCCCCGCGGGTGGTTCTGTTTCAGCAGAGTTTTCCCTTCCGCCGTCCATACGCCGCGCTGTGCTCCGCCGCCGCTCTGCCCTAGTTCCACCGCTAGCTCCCCTGCGTCCTACTCGCCGCCGGTGAGTCCTCCACTCGAGCTCCGCCGCCACTTCCCCTCGCAGTAGCTGCGTCCCGCCATAGCAGGGCCGCCCTCCATCGCCACCACCTTCCACCGCGCCACCCACCTCGCCGCCGGGATCTCCCACCTCGCCGGCGAACTCCAAGCTCCCTGCCGAGCTCGTGCAAGCCACCTAGGGTTTCCCCCCTCTTCTCCATTGTCTCTGCCTGCAAAGACCAAGGAAGATTCTCCCCCCTTAGGGTTTGCCCTAACCCTAGGGTGATTTTCGACGCGTTCGTCCTCGAACGAATTCACTTCGTCGTCGTCCTCGCCATTTCTCGCTAGGGTATGGCTTTCTTCATTCGATGTCGTTTTGTCGAGTCGTAGATAGTGTCATGCCCTAGTATTATTCCTTGAAAATCCATATTCAATTCAATTCACTAAATCTTATTGCCAATTGTAATTCACAGCTGGCCAATCTCTTTCGGAGCGTGGTTTGGTACTGAAATTGCTCTGATTAGATACGCCTTCTTACCTTAGGTATAATGTTAGCATTTCATTCTATCACTTATCTAAATGCTTGCTTCTATACAGATTCTTATCTCTAGATTTTATATGCTTATATATATACCCTGTCTATTCTATCTAACAGCAGTCAGTGGCAGTTTCAACTCGGGGCAAAGCTCGCGAGTAAGGATTGAGGCAAAGCCTCAGAGGTTCAGTCCAGTGGCTTGCAGGCCCCTCTGTCAGCTGTGCTTGTGATTTGATCAGTGGGCAGTGGTACTTACAGAGTTTAGTGGTTCTTGAGGCAGCATTCTCTGTGATCTGTCAGTGGTTTTCTTCCAGCTGGCAGTGGCACTTGTGTTTGATAGTTGTCAGTGGGCAGTGTTTCTTTGATTGATTCAGTATGACTCGCAGTACTCGTGCTTGCGCAGCTGGGTCAGGTGATGATACTTTGCCTCCTCCACGTCCTTCCAGCGATAAGGGCAAGAAGCCAGTTGTTGAAAAGGCAAAGAAAAAGAAGCGCAAGCTCACAGAGGCTGAAAAAGCCGAAGCAGTGGCTGATGCAGCAGACCACGCAAAGCGAGGCAGTCGCCGAGGGACAGTCAGACTTGGCACCCCTCCGCGGGATCTACCTTCTACTCCTCCAGCTGGGTCACATACCGAGGATACTCCAAAGGAGCCAGAGCTTGTCACTGAAGCTCTGGGTACACCGTTGGCACCACGCTCCTGGGGGCGTTCCACTCGCTCCCAGTCAGCTCAGTCACCTCAGTCAGCAGCTCCCACAGCAGCTTCAGCTTTAGTTCACCTCGATCTGAGGAATCTCACAGCTAAGCAGGTGAAGAAGCTACGGTTTGTCGCTTTAGAGAAGTGGTGTCCAGATCAGCGTGACCCCCGAGCCTCACCAGGTTGGAACACACCTCTTATGGAGGATTTCTATAGAGCAACTCAGCTTACCAGCATTCAGATTCGACCGCACAGGGTTTGCTCCTTAGAGAGCATAGTTGAGCTAGCTGGTGAGGAGATCAGACTGTTCCTTACTTACCTTCCGGGACTAGCTGATTTACTTGGCCGTTCCGGAAACTACATAGAGAGATGGGTCAGAGAGTTCTACGCTTCAGTATGGGTTGATCCAGAGCACAAGTTTGTGCAGTACACTTTCAGAGGCGAGCGATACAGGCTATACTTGACTAGACTCAGAGAGATCTTTCGCCTCCGTCAGCAAGGTGGCGAGCTCGATTTACATTATGAGTGCTACAGAGGAGCTTCCGTGCCTCGCAGAGCTCGAGGTGGACGTACATTGTCAGTTCAGGAGGTGGCTCCTCTCTTCAAGCCACCTTTCTCAGAGGGCTCCAGACGTAGCCCAGCAGAGCTCAGACCCACCGTTCACAGGTTGAACGAGGTCCTTCGTCATACTTTGCTACCTCGCACGGGTTACAAGGAAGGATTGACCAACATGCAGCAGCTACTCCTTCAGGCCCTAGTATCTCAGACACCGTTCGACGTCGCAGACTTCTTGTGTCAGATATAGAGGACGTGATAGCAGATGGTATGAGGGCACGTCGACAATTTCCCTATGCTCATTGGATTTCATCGATCATAGCCATTGAGCTTGAGGGAGTGAACCCTGGACTTCGCGCCTTACTGGATCAGTCGCCGACCTCTTTCCCAGCTTACAGAGTTCTTGGGTCGTTTGACAGCCGGTTTGGGAACTGAGTCCTTCGTCTAGTCAGAGAGAGGACTGCTCCAACTGACAGAGCTGAGGTTGATGCTCAGGATGAGGCTATACGCAGTGTTGAGCAGCAGGAGCTCCATGGTCTAGACACTGGAGCTGATGTGACTCCTGAGGACACTACTTCAGATAGCTCAGATGCTGATTTCCAGCCAGTTCCACATATGCCCCCACGGGCTCACGACACTGAGGCTGGCGGATCTACCTCTGCCACCGAGACCATGAGGCTGAAGCTTCTTGACCGACTGAGTGAGCAGCAGAGTTCCTTGGTCACTGCAGTTAAACAGGTACAACAGCGACAGGATGAGATGCAATGACAGTCTGAGGAGCGTCACTTCGAGATGCAGCGACAGATGCTAGCTATGCAGCTAGAGTCACAACGCCTTCAGTTACAGTCTCAGCAGCTGCAGCAGTAGAACATGGCCTTTATGGCCCATATGATGAAGTGGACTGGCACTCCTCCTCTTGAGTTTCCTGCAGCTCCTCAGATACAGATGATGAGCACCTCACAGCCCTCTCAGTCAGTTGGGCAGATAGGAGGCCCACAGTTCTCAGTTGGACCCTCAGTTGGCCCTTCAGTGGCCCCTACGAGCTCTGCCGGTCAGACAGTCACTCCCACCCCAGCCGTACAGTCCAGTGGACTTCAGGGTGCCGGATTGACCACCCCGTTCCAGTCTCCGGCGACTCAGATGACTCAGTGGTTGGACACTTTCGGCCCGACTCAGCAGTTAACCCCTCTCACTACTGGCTTCACTCCGCTCACTGCTACGATGGGTGCTACTGCTAGAGATCTATCTGCGTCGTTCAGCGACATTACCGGGCAGCCATCCCTCACTGGTCCACAGATAGCAGCAGAGGTTGAGGCCGAGCTTGTTGCACCGACAGCTGATCAGCATCGCTCCTCCGTAGCTTCCTCAGAGGCTACACATGACAGTCGGGCTCTAGCTGTGTCTACCCTACCTACAGCTACAGTTACTACCGATGCCACAGTGGTCACTTCCACTCCAGTACAGCCTCCGCAGTCTCCGGTTCTTCAGACTCCAGTCGAGTCAGTGCATGAGGCACAACCGGATACCGCTGCTCCTGAGGCTCCCACAGAGACACTGGCACCGGTTCCTGATCCTACTTCTACTCCAGCCACTGCTCCAGAGTCTTCGACCGCAGCTGGCCTGTCAGCTACCGACCCCCAGACCGCTTCACTACCGGCGTCAGACACTCAGGGGGAGGACTCAGATGATGAGACGTATCTGGCAGCTTTCAGGGTGCTCGACCGCTCCACGGCTGTTTCCACTCCGCCTCCAGATGCTTAGTTTTGATGCTTCAACGCCAAAGGGGGAGAGGGAGAGTCGAGTAGATGGGCTAGCTTCAGGGGGAGCTAGTAGGACTCGTTCTTTTGATGTGTATAAACTCTATTGCATCATGCACCACGTTTACCGTCTTTATGCATTGTATGATATGTGTGACGGTTAAGACTTGATGGTTGTGTGACATGTGTGGACTTTTCATCTATATATATCGTGTCACTTGGTCAAGTCATGTGTTTCTCTTATCAAAAATCACTCATTATCCTCTACTCGAGCTTGTATTGTCGTCAATCACCTAAAAGGGGGAGATTGAAGAATCATGGACCCTTGTGTTTAGGCGATTAACGACAATACTAGATCACTATGACTAACATGTGTTTTGCAGAGGCAAAGCTGTTAATGTTAGGTCATTAGTGATGCAATTTGAATGGGCTTAATGGATATTCATGCCCCCAAGATGGAAATCGTTTCGGTTGCAAAGGATGATGATACAAGTAGAAGCCTAGGCTAGTTCTTAGTGCCATAAGGATGAGAAGGGCACTAAGTATAGCTAGGGCTTTTGTTTCCGTACTATAAAGGGGGGTATGAGGATAGTAGCTTGACCTAGGAGAGTTTAGGAGAGTGGGTATATGCACACTTGTCACAACTTATCCTAGAGACCTTGCTTTCAGCCCTTGATAAACCCTAGAAATGGTAGGAGCAAAATCCCTTGAGAATCCTCAGTGAAAACAGTTGAAATAGAGGGAGAAAGAGGCTCCGGACGACTCTGCTAAGTGGGCGTCGGACCATAGGAGAGTGGTTCGACGGTCCCTGACTTAGGAAAAATCTCAGCTCGAGGAGCTCCGGACCACCTGTCTGGAAAGCGTCGGACCATAGGAGAGTGGTCCGATGGCTTGGTTCAGAGAGACAGAAGGCTCCGGACTAGTCCGACGGTTAGTCCGACGGCTAGTCCGACGCCTCAAGACAGGAAGTTGGGTTCATGCAGAGAGCACCCTGGCTCCGGACCAGAGCGTCGGACCAGGGCACCGGACCAAGGAGAGTGGTCCGGTGGTTCGTAAAAGAGAGGAAGTTTTTCACTCAGAGAGCACCGAGGCTCCGGACCAGTGCGTCGGACCAAGCAGAGTAGTCCGACGGTGCCTGAGTTTGAATACAGAGTGATCTCTGGACCAGTGTGCATGGTCCGGTGGTATGAGCTCCGGACTAGTCCGGTGGCTTCGCAGAGAGAAGAAAAAGTAAAAAGCGGCTAGTTTTGGAGGTGGGGACTATTTATAGTTTCCCCCTTCGTCCTTAGAGTAACTCTTGGCCATTGTTTCAGCTGGTGACACCTTGAGAAATACTTTGGAGAGTCAAGAGGCTAGTGAGGAAGAGATTAGAGAGAGTTCATCTTGTTCTTCCCTCCTAGAGTGATTAGGAGTGACTTGTGTGCATCCATCCACCTTCCTAGCCTTGAGTGGGTCAAGTGAAGGTCTTGTGCTTGTTACTCTTAGTGTTCGACAACACCTAGACGGTTTGGTGGTGTTCGGAGGAAGTGACCGCCGGAAGATTGTTGGCGGCTCTTCTCCAAGCTTCTATGATCGGTTGTGGGCGATTCACCGAGCCGGAGTGGCGAAGAATCAGCCCGTAGAGAGCACTCTACCCTTGCGCGGGTAGAGAGGGAGCGATACCTTGCGAGGTGCTCCAACGAGGACTAGGGGGGTGTGTCGACACCTCGATATCTCGGGAAAAAATCGTTGCGTCACTGAGATTTTCTTTTTCCCTAGCTTTTTACATTTCCGCATTACTTTTCGTCTTGTTTTTATATTACCTACTAGAATTGCTTAGGTTGTTTTTTAATTCCCATGAACTGCTACCGCTTTCTAGCTAGGATACACGGATCGTAGGCACTAGGGGGTGATTGGCATTTGATAGGTTTTAATATTTGCTTTAGAAATTTAAAACAAGCCCAATTCACCCCCTCTCTTGGGCATCTTGAGCCTTTCATCGTACTTTCCTGCAACGCATGACATCATCTAATTTTTGTAGAAGACGATGAAGAGGATATCGAGGAAGACCAAAACAACGACATGAATGAGCAAGATAACAGTGAATCTGATGTCCTGGATCCATTCGACAGGGTTTATGCTAATATCCCATCAGAAGAGCACGTCCTGTCATCAGTGTCGAACTGCAAGTATTGCAACACAAAGAAATTTGAAGCTGAACCTCCTGGATTCTGTTGTCGTGGTGGAAAGATTCATCTTGCAAATGTTGAGACACCACCAGAACTCATGAGGTTGTGGTCAAGCTCGGATGTTGATGCCAGGCACTTTCGTGCAAACATCAGATATTTCAATGGTCACTTCTCTTTCACTTCACTGTATTGTCAACTAGATCGCGTGACCACTAATATGAAAATTTGTAGTGTCTACACGTTCCGTGCCGATGGCCATTTTTACCATAACATGCAATCTTTTGGTAAGGATGATGGAGTTCAGAAGAAACACCTTGAGCTTTATTTTTACGATGATGATCTGTCCCTCGAGCATCGGATGAGCCAGTGTCGTAAGTAATCCGCCCAAAAAGATAGAGAAGTTATAGAGCAAATGGTTAGAATCTTAAATGGGAATCCATATTCTGAGCATATAAGGACTATGGGGCATGTTAAAGATCTTGATGATTATCGTATTAAGTTCAACCTTGACCAACAACTTGACCAGAGAACATATAATGTGCCACTCACATCAGAGGTGGCCGCAGTCTGGGTCGAAGGGAGTGAGCGTCTAGGCCAATTCGAGCATAGTGTCCTCCTTCAAGGGAAAGATTAGTCTTTTCATGGAATTCGTTCATATCATGCGTGCTATGACCCTCTATCATACCCGTTATTCTTCCCAAGGGGTGAGCTTGGGTGGCACAATTCCATTCCAAAAGTGGGAGTGACTATGGAGGAAGTTGAAGTAGCTCGAGCAAAACGGAAAGAAAGAACTGATGGTGGTGATGATGATGGAGGTAACTTCAACTCTTTTCAATACTGCAATCTAAATTTATTTTGCTTGCAACTCTTGATACTAATTTTTGTAATGCCTCCTTGAAGAACCTATTGGGAATCTATGTGTCTCCGTGCGCGACTACTATTGCTACAAGTTTCAGATGCGGCCAGTGATTTTTAATCCAATACTCTATGGTGGGCGTCTTTTCCAGCAGTTCGCCGTTGAGACGTTCATCAAGATTGAGAGCTCTCGTTTAGATTACATAAGGAACAATCAGGATAGGTTGAGGGCTGACCTATATCAGGGCCTGGTGGACAGTATGCATTTGGGCGAAGGATCTGCTCAGAATGTCGGAAGGCGAACTGTCCTACCTTCGTCATTCATTCGAGGACCCCGTGACATGAGGCGTCAATACATGGATGCAATGGCTCTGGTTAGAAAATATGGTAAACCTGATGTCTTCCTCACAATGACGTGCAACCCAAACTGGGATGAGATAAAAAATGAACTTTATCCAGGCCAGACAACACAAGATCGCGCAGATCTCGTTACCCAAGTCTTCCATGCAAAGTTGGAAGCAATGAAGAAGATGTTGACAGAGAAAGACATACTTGAAAAGGTGAAGGCCTACGTGTATGTAGTAGAGTTCCAAAAGAGGGTTTGCCGCATGCACACTTCTTGCTAATAATGGAAGGAAAGTACAAGCTCACTTGTTCCGAGCAATATGATATGATTATATCAGCAGAGCTACCAAACAAGAAGTACCCTGAGCTATACAGTATGGTAACCAAACATATGATGCATGGTCCATGCGGTACGCTTAGTCCAAATTGTCCATGCACGGCGGGGCGTGGGTCATGCAAGAACCGTTACCCCCGTCAATTCTGTGACTCAACCAGCCAGGGAAAGGATTCGTACCCCATTTATCGGCGACGCGATGACGGACGTACGTTGAAAGTTCGAGGTCATTACCTAGACAATCAATGGGTCGTTCCTTACAATCCTTGCCTACTACGTACCTTCAATTTTCATATAAATGTTGAAGCAAGTGGTAGTATCCAATCGGTAAAGTATCTTTTCAAGTATGTATACAAGGGTCATGACAGGGCATCGGTGGCGGTGAGGGAGTCTGACAAAACAGACAAGGAAGGGAACATTGATGAGATTGCGCAGTTCAGAGAAGCCCGATGGGTGACACCTCCAGAAGCACTGTGGAGGATATATGGCTTTGATTTAAGAAAAAACCATCCACCGGTACAACAGTTGCAGCTTCATCTACCTAACATGCACATGGTTGCATTCAATAAACGGGACAAGGTCGAACATATCGTTAATAGACCTGACGTACAAGAGTCAATGCTGACAGCATATTTTGAGGCAAACAGGACACGGGAGGAAGCCCGCGGAATATTGTATCGAGACTTTCCAGAGCATTTTACTTGGCATTCTAATGGTAAATTCTGGCAGCCAAGGAAAAACTCAGTTTTCCAAATTGGCAGAGTCATCTCGGCTAATCCCGCTAAGGAAGAACGCTACTTTCTTCGTGTTCTATTAAACAATGTAGCTGATGCTACTTCATACGAACACCTGAGGACTGTCGATGGCGTTCTACTACCTACATTCTGTGAAGCTGCAGAAAGAAGAGGTCTAATAGAAGAAGACAATACACTGGATGAATGTCTAAGTGAAGCTACTGTCTTCCAGATGTTTTCCTCTCTACGAAGATTATTTGCAACAATATTGGTATTCTGCGAGCCGAATGATGTGATGGGGTTGTGGAACAGACACTATGATGCAATGGCAGAGGACTACAGCCATAAACATCCATCCCCAGATCTGGTGCGACAGATGGTTTTGATAGACATTAGAAACATGTTGCAGTCTATGGGAAAGGATATAAGTTCATTTCCTCTTCCAGAAATCGATCGCACATACGACCAATCCAGTAAGATTCCTCGGGAGATATTTGAGGAAGCTAGCGTCGAGCAGAAACCTGAAGATGTGTTATTGTGCGACTCACTCAACGTTGAGCAAAGATACGCCTACGATGAGATAATGGCCACTGTTGAAAGCAACAAAGGTAGGGTGTTCTTTGTGGATGGACCTGGCGGGACTGGAAAGACCTTCTTGTACAGGACACTTCTCGCAAAACTACGTAGCCAGGATAAGCTTCACGTTGCTACAGCTATATCTGGAGTCGCAGCGGCTATAATGCCAGGTGGGAGGACGACTCACTCGCGTTTCAAGATACCTCTCACTCTTCAAGAGGGCGGTTGTTGTAGCTTCACGAAACAGAGTGGTACTGCCAAGTTGTTACAACAAGCAGCTCTCATAATTTGGGATGAGGCGACTATGACAAAGAGGCATAATGTGGAAGCACTAGACAACAGTCTACGAGATATTATGAGCCGGTCAGACCTACCATTTGGTGGAAAGACTGTTGTCTTTGGTGGAGATTTCAGACAGGTCCTGCCTGTTGTGCGGAAAGGATCTAGGGCTCAAATAGTCGGCGCTTCTCTACGAAGGTCGTATCTTTGGGAATACATGCAACACCTAAAGCTCGTCCGCAACATGAGGACTCAGAGTGACCCATGGTTTGCAGATTATTTGTTGCGCATCGGTGGTGGAACTGAAGAGGTTAACGAAGATGACAATGTTCGTATTCCAGACGAGATCTGTGTCCCGTACTCTGGCGATGCCCAGAAAGATCTCCATACATTAATCGACACCATCTTCCCAGATCTAAATGCAAACATGGCCGACAAAGACTACATCACCACTAGAGCTATTTTATCTACACGTAATGATTGGGTGGACATGATTAATATGAAAATGATTGATATGTTCAAGGGTGGAGAGATAGTGTATCATAGTTTTGACGCTGCGGTAGATGATCCACATAACTACTATTCATCAGAGTTCCTTAATAGTCTGACACCCAACGGACTGCCTCCACATGTCTTGAAACTTAAGCTCGGGTGTCCTGTCATATTGCTTAGAAATCTTGACCCTGCAAACGGGCTATGCAATGGTACAAGACTGGTAGTGCGGGGGTTCCGAAGAAATACAATCGACGCGGAAATCGTAGTGGGACAGCATGCTGGAAAGCGGGTATTCCTTCTTCGAATACCACTATGCCCGTCGGATGATGAAATGTTTCCGTTCCAATTAAAAAGGAAGCAGTTTCCTATCAGGTTGAGGTTTTCCATGACGGTAAACAAGTCACAGGGCCAGACTATCCCGAACGTCGGTGTGTACCTGCCCGCGCCGGTGTTCTCTCATGGGCAGTTGTATGTTGCGATGTCTAGAGCCACGACAAGAACGAATATCAAGGTCCTTGCCCTACCTCCTGATGTGGAGGCAGTGGAGAAGGAGGCGAACAAGAAAACAACGAAAAAGGCTCGAAAGAATGCCAAAAAAATATACATCAAATAAAAAAGTTAAGGATAAGAAGACTCAAATGATCTCGAGAACTTTCACGAAGAATATTGTATTTAAGGAGGTTCTAACGCTATAGACGAGGTAATATAACATTTCACTAATAAAATGCATTTTTCATTCCATTTGTATTGTATAATAAATATTATTTGTGTAACGCTATACTTGTTACCATTTCTAGGTATTTTAATGTATTTTATCGGGCTCTACATGGAGATGATGTATACACACTACATGCCTACTGGAAAACCATTTATATATGTTTGATTCTAATGTCAACAATTGACATGTAACACGTTTACATTTACATGAATCAATGATCCCTACTCTCATCGAAAACATTGTTATATTATCGTGTGATCTATGTATTTGTTTACAAAATTTTGTTATCCCATAGCAACGCACAGACATTCAACTAGTGACATCCACAGTGGTATAAGGTAGTTACTATCTTTAAGCCCACCAGTGCTAGCTTTTTAGCGGTAGTATGAGTCTAGCTTTTGATTATCAACAGCTAGCTCATCTCTTTCTTCTATTAAAATAAAAATAAAAATAAAAAAATGGAGCTAGCTTATAAGTAATCATTAGTCCCGTACATTTTCAGTTGGTTTGGGCTGAAGTTGCTGGACCTTTCAGCCCAGTCGTTCGGCTGCTCGCCTCCCGCCGTTCAGCTGGCCTACAGGCAGCAGACTCGACTAATTTTTTGAATTGAATTCAACTATGTTACTGTTTGGCTACTGCTCGGCTGATTTTTTTTAATTGGCTGATTTTAGGTACTGTGCAAGCTGATAGGAATCAGCTAGAAATATAACCAGCCAAACAGGACTACAATGTGGGTGCTCTGATAATAGATATGATAGCAATATACACCCAGGAAAAAATTCACACCGTGTCCATGAACAACAAAAGCATATCAGGAAACCTTCCTCTGGCTTAGAGCACGGTCGAACGTACACCATTTGCATTGGTTATGTCAGCCAAACAAGGAGCGAGACAGCGAGTGATCGTTGATGGTCATTCAATATTTCTCATGACTCATGAGCATTTTTTTAGAAAATGGAATATATTAATATCCCAACCTTTGCATCGACTAATGCATATGGCAGTTCAAAATTACAGAGCGACGGACTAACCCAGAGTCCAAGAAATCACAAAAACAAAGTTCTGAAACAAAGCTAGAAAAGTTCCGATAAAACAATGTCGACTATCACACAAGTCTATTCCTGAAACTCCAGCCATGCTCTACTCACTCAAGGAACCTACATCCATCCTGCATGGGTCGGCGATCTTGTTCCTTCTGTAGTAACGTCCAATGCCGTATCCAATATGTCCCCTTAAAAATAACCTGCAAATAAGATGGTGCTATGACCTTATCAAACACAAATGTATTTCGAGATAACCACAACACCCAACACATCGCACTTGCTCCCACGAGCATCTGTAACTTTAATTTTCTATTCAACCCACTCCCCCAACCTGAGAACAAGTTCTGCACACTTGTTGGGGGTTTTAGATTAAAACAGAATTGAATCAATCTCCATATAAATTTGGCATAATGACAATCAAAGGACAGGTGATGAATAGATTCATTAGACGAACAGAAACAACACTTCTTGTCTCCTTGTCAATATCGTCTAGCTAAATTATCTTTGGTTAAAATTACTTCCTTGTATAGGTACCACAGAAAAACCTTAATCTTTAAGGCAAGTTTTATTTTCCAAATTAATGAATTATGAGGTAACGCAACTATGTCTAAACACGCCATATACATAGAGTGAATCGAAAACCACCCGTCCTGACGTTGCCCCCATAGAAATCGATCCGGACGATTAGTCAGATTAACATCTGCCACCATGGCAACAATATTATGCCATGCGTGTAAATTAATCCCGATTAAAGATCTCCTGAAAGCGATATTTAACGGAGTCGTCGACAGTACTGTTTTAACAGTTGCGCTCTTCTTCCTCACAATATTATACAAAGATGGAAATAGGTTCTTGAGAGGTTGCGGTGTCACCCACGATTCTTCCCAGAAACATGCTTGTGCACCATCCCCCAAGTCAAATCTACCCAAAGACAGGAACTCCCTCTTGACCTTCATAAGGCCAGTCCAGAACTGTGAGTCCCCTGGCATATATTCAACCTGTGTCATCGTTTTATTTCTTAAATACTTATTCTTAAGAAGTTGTTGCCAAATTCCATCTCCGTTTAGTAACTTGAAGATCTACTTGCTCAAAAGACATTTGTTATGCACTCCTAAACCACCTTGATCCTTTGGTGTACATATGACTTTCCACTTTGTCAACCTATATTTCTTCTTATGCTCATCGCATTGCCAAAAGAAGAGACCTAAAGTAATCAAGTTTTCTCAAGACCCCTCTAGGAACCTCAAAAAAGGATAGCATGAACAGAGGAAGACTACTCAGAACTGAATTAATAAGGACCAATCTGCCTCCTACCGAGAGCATCTTGCTCCTCCATCCATTCAGTCTTTTCTGAAATCTTTCATCCACGTGTCTCCAATATTTATTCAACAACTTGCGATGATGCATAGGGATTCCTAAATATATGAAGGGAAGAGAACCTACATTACAACCAAAAATCGGAGTATAAAGTGATCAGTTTGCCTCAACTACTCCAAAACAAAATAATTCACTCTTATGAAAATTTATTTTGAGACCCGACAACTGCTCAAAAGCACAAAGCAAAAACTTCATGTTTTTTGCCCCCTCTAAATCATTATCATAAAAATGACAGTGTCATCTGTATACTGTAACACCGACAAACCCTTATCCACCAAATGTGGGATAACTCCTTGAGTTTGTCCCACATCCTTCGCTCTAGAAATTATAACCGCTAAGATATCCACCACTATATTAAACAAGATAGGCGACAGTGGATCCCCTTGCCTCACTCCTTTTCCTGAGATGATAACCGCGAAGTTTCCGCTTTTTGGTCCAACTCGTCCAGTTTAGCGAATAATTTTGTTTTCTGAATCCTAACTTGGGAGACCAAGTTTCGAGCCCAGCCTCTCAGAAAACGACGGAGCCTTCTAATTTTAGCCTGCCACCTTCCCAATGGTGTGCTACCCCTATTTTCGGATTCTCACACTTCTTTTACCATGTCAAAAAACCTTCTCTTGACAGCCATGCTAACTCAAGATTAAATTTTTTAGCATTGCCCCTATGAGAAAATTGTCCTGCCTCTAGTAAAAGTGGAGAGTGATTAAAAATCTCCCCCTGTGAGAGCCTAGACAAGACAGTAGCCAAAGGGAACTTGATTTCCCACTCCGCAGTCACTAAAATTCGATCTAATTTTTCATAGGTCGGAATTTCCGCATAATTGGCCCACGTAAACTTCCTACCTGTCATCTGCAGTTCTCTTAAATTTAAAGTCTCAATAATAGCATTAAAAAGAAGCGGCCACTTGTCATTATATCTAGAGTTATTTTTTTCACGTACGTACACATACATATGTTTAATGTAATGCAAATTAATTAATTAATACGACGACGAAGAAAGAAACGTGGTGGTAGTTTACTCTCTGAGTTAGTACGATCTAGACGTCCGACGACAGTGACGCGAATGAAGGTCCATCTCGATCGGACCGTACGTCCATAAACGTTCTTGGATATTCCCGGGGGATCGGACGATGGTATCGAATCAAAGGAGAATATGCGCTCTGATTTGTGATTTGGGTTGGGTTTCGGCCAACCCAACCCTCCTGCTGCTGGCGGAGGAAGATCGTCTTGTCTCGCTACACGCGCTGGCTTCAATTGAAGATGTGTCGGTCATCAGTTTGACAAGCTGTTTTGTCTGTGAAAAAGCTGATCTATTTGAGAAAAATAACTTAGCAAAACAACTTCACAAACAATTTTATACATGATTAAAGAAGAGAGCCTTAAAAAAACTATCTTTTCAGTTTCATTCGTTTCTCCATGAGAGCATTAAAAAAAGAGCTCCTACTTATAACACTTTTTCTATAGTTTAGGTGCCTGAAATTTAAATTGATTTCAGACAACACTAATATATCATCAACTAGTATAAGTTACTTGTTAATTTTATATTTTGTTATTTATCTTTGTGTTATAACATATTAAAATTTTGTTCTTGTCATCCTATAGAAATAATTGTAATTATTGAATTGTATTTGTGCCAAGTGCCAACATTTATAAGATTTTGTCAGGTTTATAGCTTTGTTTAACAGGTTTTTTTATTTCTAAAATAAAAAATTGCAGACTGTGTCTACATAAATTGCAACGAACTAAAACTGTAATTTTAGTATAAAATATATAAAATAATTATCGCATGAAAGGAAACTAAATTTTAGGCATCTAAAATTTAGCAAATTCCTACTTATAAAGTTATTTTAAAAAAGTGTTTGGTAAAAGAAAAACTCACAACTGCTAACAAAGAATAATAGTAGCCCCGTACTGCTTGTTCCGTTGGATGTTGGATCCCATTAGTATTTTTTTTCGACATAACAAAAGAAAGAAAACTCGATCGCATTCCCAGCGGCATGGCAGGTGAAGAATAATAAGGAGTAGTAAGGGCCTGTTTGGTTGTCCCTAAAGTCTAAAGTTTAGTGACGTCTAAAGTCTAAAGTTTAGTGATATCTAAAGTTTAGTGACCTCTTATTTGGTTCCACCTACAAAAGCACACTTCTCATGTATACTTTAGTCACTTTTAACTTTTTTTTTTTGACTAAAAGCCACTAATCATTAGTGACCCCTAAACATTAGTCAAGGTGTTTGATATTTTAGGGATTAAAAGTGACTAAACTTTAGTGACCCCTAACCAAAGAGACCCTAAGTCAATGTACCGTACCTCCTGTTGACACAAAAAGCGTCAGATCTGTGAACACCTCGGGCTATTACCCAAAGCTCGATGTCGAAGGCGTGCCAGTCGATTTGACCAATCAATCGACAAGGATGATAACTAGAACAAATTGAACGAGACGACAGCGATGCGCCCGGACGTCAAGGCTCAGATTGATCAGGGGTAACTAGAGCAGAGCTAGACGAGGCAAACAGCGATGCCCCCGGATTGCCAAAGCCTAGAGGTACTCCCACGCGGAACTAGCAAGGATTTGACGGAGATCAAGGTGATGCAGCCCGTCGAAAGCTTGAAGAACTCGTTGATAGCTATAACTAATGCATAAAAAAGGTAA
>CM039138.1:29388968-29420039 GCA_022036555.1 Microstegium vimineum
TTGCCTCCGGGCTGCCGCCGCGGTTTAGGAGTTTGCGGTCCGGTCGGCTGTGGCCTCGACTGTTCGTGCGTGCGTGCATAGCTCGTTTGGGAAGCTTTTGTGCTCCTTTTGTTTGATTCGTCAAATTACTGTCGCGCGCCATCTGTTCCTCGCCGCAAGGGCGAGGTGAGCTTTTCGTTTTCAGTTTTTAATCGTGTGATTTGTGATGGACGAACTCGTACCACTCTTCTGGGCTCGATTGGCAATAAATGGGCAATTTGCCGTAGGCGGGCGGCATGATGTGTTTTTATTTATATTTATTGCCCTTTCTGTGCAAAGTCTGTTCAGGGTGGGCAATTTGGCGATACCGAGATCTCACAATCCAATTTTCTAGTCATAGGATACAGATTGCTTGCTACGTTTCATTTCGTGATGGCTATTACGTCAGATTCGTCTCTCTTTTTTTTTTGGTCGCTTGTGTTAACTTGATGAAATTTGATGACCTCTTTTCTTTTCAACGGCGATTGAAGACCTTCTCACTGGAGATGTCATTTTGTCGAGTGCTCCTCGTTCGTTCGATTGCTGATTTGCTGTACGTGATGTTCGATTCCCGCCGTAGAACAGTGATAACCCTATAAGTACCCTGGTACTAGTTATTATTGGATAATAACATGAGCATTCTGTATCTGTATATTCCGTTTTCATCCTTTGAGGCAAATGGCCATATACATTCAGTATTGTTTTCTCATAAATTTTTACTATAAATCTGTATGCGTCTTATGCTACTATAATATAGAGCATACCTTTTCGCCACAAAGTTTCGCTAAGCATCTGGATATACATTATATCTAAATGAATATTAAAAGCAATGTATCTAGAAATATCTAGAAAAAACAGAACGATTTACAATTTGGAATGGAGCGAGTAATAACTGATTAATTTTGTGGGATGAATTGCTAAGAAATTCTTAGTTTTCTTTAATGAGTTTGCTCTAGTCTTAGGGGTGACATTTTTGGCAACTTGTCAACGCATCATATCTTTTAACCAATAAAATGTTAAGACACAAAAGTGATAGATAATCTCACCCAAGCTATCAGCATGTAGGGCTGTAGGGGCTGTTTGGTTCAAAGCGTTGCAGGCAGCTCATCTCCCAGGCACATTGATCTCACCCCAGGCGCTCAAAAGTGAACGCCTAGGATCGGTGCCTGGCGGGTGAGGCAAGTCTGCCTGGAGAGTGGGGAGAACAATTCAAACTGGCAGGTAATGCTAAGGAATGGTGGGTTAAATTGTTTAGAGGGCATATTTTCTTTTTCTGTAGAAACAAGCATACTGGAGCATTAAGTGGAAATGGATAAAATATATGTATCAGACTGAATAAAAAAATAGCTGATCAATTTGATCTAAATGGGTCTCTAAGACCTAGTATTCTTGAAATTAGCTGTGGTTGGTGTTTACAATTAGCTTAGATATTTTCTTCTGAGTTGAGCTATTTCTTCTATGCTGTGTTTCACGAAGCTAGCAAGATCACCAATTTGTCCCTTCTTATTCACTGCAAATAGATTATCAAGTGAAGTTTGATGCTTAATATGATTCAATTCTCTATCTGATAAATAGAATCTTATAAAGACTGCTCTGTTTTGGCAGGACATTGTTGATAAGTTGATACTGGATTTTCTTCCTTCTCATACCTGTAGAAGGCCCTGCTTTATGTGGTACCATTCATAATCTTTGATACCTTTAATTACTTGGTCCTAATCAATAACCTTTATGTTTTACTACTGCTCATTATTAGGTGTATTGTTTCTTAATCATCACTCCCTCCAGTTTGGCTAACAAGGCATAGTATGACATGGCATGGTCTCCTAAATTATACTTTGATCATTCATTTATGTTGTATTATATTGTGTATATATGATTATAAACTTATGATTATTGGGTAGTACATTTGATTGCAAATCTAATAGTGTCATATTTGTATTACAATAGTTAAAAAATATTGGTTAAAGTTTATAAAGTTCAACTGTTGACATACACAAAATGCCTTATAAACTGGACCGGATGGAGTATTTCGTATTATACATGAAACTGAAGTATGTATGGGCTAAAATTTCCCTCAGGGAAAACAAAGTGGTGTTCAATTGTCCTTAACCTAAAATATAGCTACAAACTCGAATTTTACTTGTTCATCTACAAGTGTTGCATGAAAGTGGTACTGTTAGACTTGCAATTTTGCAAAGTTGTCAGAAAAACACTTCCATTACATTGATTTACAATATTTTGGCAATGTGTGGTTATTATAGTTAAGCATACAGGCTGCAATGTCCAAATCTAGTCACCCTGATCGGCTGCACTTAATTTGGCTGCACCTGCAGCTGCTGCAGAGATCCAAACTGTTTGTCCCTCTGGAGTGCACTGCATGCTTGTAGCAGCAGCAACACAGAAGAATAAGCATAGCTGATCAGGCCCACTGGGTTTATCTTGATATTGAGCACACTCTTATGTTTATTAACACTAGTTTTGTTTTTGAGGGGATCAGAGGAAGCCAAGTATAAATCATTTGGTTGAGCGTGTGGATGGACGTTTGGGCAGGTTAATTTGGGTACCTATTGTCTTATATAATAGAAAGCGGCCTAGTTCCTCTTCCTCCTAGGTTGGTCTACTTTTTTAAAAAAAAAAAAAAATCAAAGGTTCTCTGTTTGGATATAAGTGGGCAGTAGATTTGAGTATTTGACTGCTTATTGAACCAAATTGTGAGGTTTCATTCTAGGATATATCAATATTGACAGAGACCCATAATTTATAACTTTACTAGATTCTTGTACTGTTTGGACACTGGTTTCCTTTTCCTTTATTATTTCATTCTATGATGTTAACTGGCTAGTTGGAGACCTCTTTCTAGTCCTCTTATTGCATGATCTTAGTAATTGTGACTGACTGAATTTTGCTTGACCAGCAGATTAGAGCTCATATGGTCTGAACGCCACAACTGGAACTTTGCACCTAATAACTGAGACCCAAGTTCACTACTTCATTATATCCTTTCATACACGGAAAGTGGGTAGACATGGACCGTGATGATATTGCTGGTTTTGTCAGTGGAGGTTGCTACGAGTCCTAACTTTCTAACCCAGTATATATAACAGAGTTATGATATTCAGAAGGCAGGAAATTGTTTCTTTTCATTTTCTAGTTGGTTTGCATGTGATGTTCCACAATTGGAATGGACACAACTACTGGAGGCCTTGAGTTTAGTGGAGGTATCAACTCCTTGAAGCCATATTGCTATTGGAGCACAACTCAAGACACGATTGTGCACAAAGATAGTACACCAGAGGCATATTCCAGCCTTTTTATTTCCAACTCAAAAGCAACAAAAGGGAAGCAAGGTGCTATGTCTGGAGCAAAAGGTACTGGAAACCCTTTACTCACTTTGGGTTTAGGCTGCTCACCAAGTTCATCTGATAACAGCAAGCTAAGTTCTGGCACTGCTTGCATAACATCTTCATCTTTATTAAAGGAAAATGATGAGGAGTCTTCAGTAGATCTTGGCCTTAACCTTGGGTTTCATATTGGCAATGATATTGCACACTGCCGACAGAAATCCCATGCTGGTTTTGAAAATGTGCTCTCAACAAACTCTCCTAAACTGGATCTTCAGTTAACTTTATCTACCGGTTCACTTGAATCCGTTGTCATTGATGCAAATATGATGTCACCAGATGGCTTGGTGATGCCGACGACCAATTCGCCACCCACCACTGTAGAAGGATCAGTACTACCTAGTTGGGTTTTTGAGCATTCGATTGTCTCATCATCATATACTTCTGAAGCAACATATGCCTTTCCATTATTAAAGAAAAACAATGGAGGCAATGCCTCTGTGCCTTCTCCTGTCATGTCATCAACTATGTTTACAAGCGTGAAAAGTCCAGTTGCCCCTACTTCTGAGACAACTAATTCTCAACTACGCAACAATAACACTAAAAGCTGTCAGTTTCCAGGATGTATGAAAGGAGCAAGAGGGGCATCAGGGCGTTGCATAGCCCATGGAGGTGGTAGGCGTTGCCAGAAACCTGGTTGTGAGAAGGGCGCTGAAGGGAGGACAATCTATTGCAAGGCCCATGGTGGAGGCAGGAGATGTCAATTTCTTGGGTGTACAAAGAGTGCTGAAGGGCGCACTGACCACTGCATAGCTCATGGTGGTGGCCGTCGGTGCAGTCATGAAGATTGCTCCCGAGCTGCTCGTGGAAAATCTGGCTGTGTATCAAGCATGGTGGTGGCAAACGGTGTCAGAAGGAGAACTGTACCAAAAGTGCAGAAGGTCATTCTGGACTCTGCATTGCCCATGGTGGTGGAAGGCGGTGCCAATTTCCAGACTGCACAAAGGGTGCTCAGGGAAGCACAAAGTTCTGCAAGGCACATGGTGGAGGAAAGCGCTGTACATTCATCGGATGCACCAGAGGGGCTGAAGGTAGCACTTCATTTTGTAAGGGCCATGGTGGAGGCAAGCGCTGTGCCTTTCAGGGTGGTGGTGTGTGCCCAAAGAGTGTGCATGGTGGCACTCAGTATTGTGTTGCCCATGGTGGTGGGAAAAGGTGTGCTAGCCATGGCTGCACTAAGAGCGCTAGGGGGCGCACAGAGTATTGTGTGCGCCATGGAGGTGGCAAGAGGTGCAAGTTTGAGGGCTGCACCAAGAGTGCGCAGGGGAGCACTGATTTCTGTAAGGCTCATGGGGGAGGTAAACGATGCTCATGGGGCCAGGCGGACACAAGCTTTGGTGCTGGTGCACAGCAATGCGATAGATTTGTTCGGAGCAAGACTGATCTCTGCTCAGCTCACAGCCCTTTAGTCCAGGACCACTGTGTTCATGGTGGTGGTACATTAGGTTCTGCTATCTACCAGTTTGCGGTGGATGTCAAACCTGCTGAGATGAAAGTCGCTTCAGTGAAGGGAGATCAACGCGAGAAGATCAATGGTGATAAAATTTTACTTGATCTGGGTAGCTCTGTTCCAAATAGTGGTGTTAATCATCCTGTCCTGGCTCAGTCTACGGTCGATCCACTGTCAGAGGGCAGAGTTCATGGTGGTGGGCTGTTGGCTTTACTTTGGTTGGCCGAAAGCAGAACAAGCAATGGTGGCTCAGAATTGTGCTCCGGTCAAGATGGTGTGGATGTGAGGCTATCAGGTTCTCCAAGAAATTGATTCCCTACAGTTTTGATCAGCTCCCAAGTTTGTGTTGTGATGGACTGAGTCAGCCTTTCCGATTCCTCCAATTGTGTTGCTCATGCGGGTAGCCGGGTTGCATAGGATCTATCCGGACGTGTATTGCGAAAATAAGAGGGTAGCTCTTAGAGCAGATATATATTGCGTGTTATTGTAATTACTTAATGTGGTTGTGGCTAGAGTATCTTTTTGTTTCAGTGCATTTAATCAGTTACTTGAATGCTCATGTTTGGACTTGATTTAACTCATAGCAATTTGCTTGCTCTAGGCTGAAATATAATGTTCATTTAGCTGCTTATTGTGCTGAGTATAGTAAATATAAAAAAGCACCCCGTACCATGCCACGCTCACTTAATGGTATGTTTGGTTAGGTGGTTTATTTTCTTCTTACTCCTCATTTCTTACCTTTTTTTGTGTGTGTTTGGTTTGTGAAATGTAATGGGTTGATTTATCACGACCTTATTCCTCAAGCTAACAACTAGTACTCCCTCCGTACCTAATTAATAGCAAAGTTTAGCTAGGCGCTAGTTGGAATCTAGACACTGACCCTCAGCCTAGAGCCTAGCCGGGATTAATTATGTCTATGCGTTCCTAGGTGTTTTGGCAATATAGCCATAACTTATATATATATATATAATATATATATATAAAAATATGAATATATAGGTTACAATAAATATAAAAAGAGGGTCAGTACACATGCATGATTCCTTGGTGGTTTATTCTTGCTTGTTCCTAGCTCCTACAACACATTATGAGAGCTGGTAAGTACTAAATAGTTAATAGACATCAAGTTAATAGACAACTGTTAATAGAATAAGTCACTTATCTAAATAATTTCAGCAACCTCCAATCCATGAGCACACCTTATCAACAACTAGTAATTACAAATTTTGAATGCACAAGCACAAGCATAAGCACAATTCATACATAAATCATAAATGACAAAATCAAACACATAGTTCTTAGTTCCCAGTTCTTAGTTTCTCACAAGCAAAAGACACAAAAGAAGACAGCATGACTGCAGGACACACACAGCTATAGTTTAATAAGCATAAATGTCATCCTCATCTTCATCAAACTCTTCTTCTTCAGACTCAAACTCTTCTCCTTCATAGAGCTGCCTCACTCTTGCACTTCTACGCTGCTCAAGCTCTTCATCTGCTCCCACTGCCTCTCCAATAACAGACCAAGGTATTCCTGTACCTTCCATCTCATCCTAATCTTCCTCATCTCTAAAGACAACCAATGCACAATCATCTCCACCCTCTTGGAGAAAACCTTGAGCTTCAGTTGTTTCACTAGTCAAGAGAACATCATTGATTTTCTTTGTCTTAATCTTTTCTCTCCTATTAAGCAACTTGTTGTTGAATTGAATATACACCAACTTGTTGAGGCGGGCTGTAGTAAGCCTATTTCTCTTCTTAGTATGTATCTATAAATCAGAAAATAGAGCATTTTCAGATGTGCAGTTTAATTATAAATCTGCATAATAGAATAATAGATAGATACTAAGTACTAACCCCTTCAAACCCACTTCAATTTCTTTCACAACCAGAAGAGCTTGATGTCAAAGATAAGATCTTTGTAGCCATCTTTTGTAAAGCTGGGGTTTCAGTTCCATACAGCGGCCACCATGATGCTGAAATCAAAGAAAAACATCTCTATTAGTGTTGAAAACAACAAGCAACCATGTTACATGTTAGATGAAAACAGCCACATACCTCTACCTAGGTTGTAATCAAAGTTTTGAAAAGTCTTTGCAAGCTTCTTGTTAAATGGTCCTTCTCTGTTTTGAAACTTTTTCAGTTCAATGTTGGCAACTTGATCTTGCTTGTCCTCATCATGGTAATAAAATTTTTCAACACAAGATGTAAACCCTTCAGTTATCTTGGGCTCATCAAAGATTGATGGGTTACTATAGCTATAGTGTGGATTCAACAAATAAGTTATCAAATGCAATGAAGAATCAAGTCTTCCATTCATCTTCTTGTCAATAACAACCATTACATCCTTGAATTGATACTGAGCATTGCCAAAGGTTTCTTTGATCTCTTTCTTTGCCTTCAGTAGTTCTCCATAAACGAAACCCATGGATGGCTTCACATCCGCATCAACCAAACGGAGGACTTTGAACAATGGCTCAAAAACAGCCAATGTTAGCTTCACATCCTTCCAAAAGGTTGGACTCAATATAGTTGTTGTGGACTGTTTTCCTTTCTTTGATTTCACATCCTTCAATGTGTCCCACCTACTATGAACCACCATCTTTCTTAACTGGTCCTTCTTCTCTTGTATGTTGCTCAAAGTGAGAAAGTTTGAAGCAAACCTAGTGACTCCAGGCCTCACTACCTCTTTCCCTTCTGTGAAGTGTCTCAAGCACTCCAATGTTCTTGTGTGGCCATAGACAAATATGGTAAATGCCTTTACTTGGTCAATCACTTTCTTGAACTGAGGCATGTTGCCAATTCCTTGGAGCATCAAATTGATTGTGTGAGTTGCAGAAGAGGTCCAAAAAATTTGTGGTCTCTTCTCTTCCAATAGCTTCTTTGCTCTCATGTTGTTAGAGGCATTGTCAGTCACTACTTGCACCACATTTTCTGGACCAATGTCTTCAATTTCTTTGTCCACTAGTTCAAAGATGACTTCACTTGTGTGTGACACCTCTGACATGTCTTTTGAGCTTATGAAGGTGGTTCCATCAACACAATTAGTGCACAGATTCATTATGCTTCTCCTCTTCCTATCTGACCAAGCATCAGTCATAATAGAGCACCCATTTTTTATCTTCTCGGCCTCTCGTTCCTGCAGCAAACTCTTGGTTCTTACATATTCTTCTTCCAACAATTTCTCTCGCAGTAAGTCTTGAGATGGAGGTACAAGTCCTGGACCAAACTGACCAATTGCTTCACACATTTGCTTGAACTCATCATTGTCACATGCATTGAAAGATATTGCTGCCAATGTTTAAAAAAAGAAGCCTAATCAGTGATCAAAACAGGAAAAAGAACATCTAATAAACCCTAAAATGTAAATACATAATAGTATACAACAATTTACCATGTGTATAGGCCCATCTTGCAATGAACTTATGCACCTCATGTGTTCTTTCTTTTCAAAGCTCCTTGTTCAACTGTTGTTGCTTCAAAGAATCAGACTTGGTAGCTTTAGGATCAATAGCACGTGCCCATTTGTCCATGGGTCCTAATTTGTGAGGCTCTGAACTTCCAACACAAGTGACTTCATCTGATTCTCCAACCCTAGATACATTAACTTCATCTCTAAGTTCTAGCTCACGAACAACCTTCTCCTCTCTCTTCCTTTTTGCCTCAACCTTTCTTGCACTTCTCTTTAGCCTCCTGAGCCACCTGTGTTCTAGATGTGCATTTTGTCACATTCTTTCCATCATGAACCAAATGTTGCTTCAACCTATAAATCCCCCCACACATCTCCTTCTTACAAAGCTTGCACCTGATCTTGTCCTTGTTGTTAGGATTAACAAGAACACCATATTCCCATCCAACATCATCAGAATTCCTTTTCAGGAGATTCACTGCCTCATTTTCTGTACCAGATTGAAAGCATCTAGGCCCCTAGTGTTTCGGTAATTAACGACAATGAAAGATTACTATGACTAACGTGTGTTTTGCAGAGGCAATAAGAAAGTTAGGTCATGGTAATGGATGGTTGATTGGGCTATCATGGTATTCGTGCCCCTTAATGGAATCATTTCGGTTTTCAAAGGATTGGTGACAAGGTTGAAGCTTAGACTAGGTCTAAGTGTCGTTTGGAGTTGAGAGACACTTAGAGTAGTTTAGCACCTTTATTTTTCCTTTGGCCGTACTATTAAGGGGGGTACTATCTAGTAGCTTGACCTAGGAGAGGCTTAGTGATTAGGTGTGGTGCACACTTGTGAAAACTAGCGCTAGGAAGCTCTAGAAACAGTCCTTGGATGAAGTAGAGCAACTTCCATTTTGGAATTGTGCTGATCTGGCTTGTTTTGGAGCTCCGGACGCTAGTGAAATCCCTGGGTCCGGACCATAGGTTGTGCGTCCGGACCCTAGGGTTTGCTCGGCTATAGCAGGGCGTCCGGACGCGGTGAACAATGAAGGGTCCAGACACGCCATAGCGTCCGGACCCTATGCAGAGAGCTCCAGAGAACAGAATTGGATCCGGACGCTGTCCGGAGTGTAGCGTCCGGACGATATGTTGCGTTCAGACAGCACACAGAGAGTTCCAAAGAAGAGAAATCGATCCGGACGCCGTCCGGAGGTGCGCGTCCGGACTCCGTTTAGCGTCCGGACGGCCTGTGTTTCAGTGTTGAGTACAGAGAACTGAAGGGGTCCGGATGCATGTGCAATGGTCCGGACCCCACCTTGCAACAGCATCCGGAGTGACGCAGAGAGGCACAATTTTTTCCCAATGGCTAGGGACTTGGTTGGGGGGGGGGGTATTTATACTTCCCCATCAGCCCCTTGGCACTACTCTTGCCCATTCCAATAGCTGAACAATTCTTGTGAGAGTGCAAGAAGTGCAAGAGCCCTAGTGAGAGTGTATTGCCATTCCATTTGTTGATTCTCACTAGTTGCTTAGAGATAGCAAGTGTGCATTCATTCAATAACTAGACTAGCCTTGGTCAAGTGAGAGTTAGTGCTTGTTACTCTTGGTGATCGACATCACCTAGATGGCTTCGTGGAGGTTCGCTTGGTGATCATCCGGTGGAGTTCATTGTGGATGACCCAAGTTGCGTTGTGATCGGTTGTGGGCGATTCACCGAGCCGGAGTGGCGAAGAATCAGCCCGTAGAGAGCACTTAGTCCTTGCGCGGACTAAGGGGGAGCGATACCGTGCGCGGTGCTCCAACGAGGACTAGGGGGAGTGTCGACTTCTCGATACCTCGGCAAAAAGTCGTTGTGTCAATTTCCTTTGCCCCTACTCCTTACTTATTGCAATTACATTCAAGCATTACTTTCCGCATTATATTCTTGTTGCTTGAGTAGAATTGCATAGGGCTTTACCGTTTTCTTTGCCATGTCTTGCTTGTGTAGCTAGGACACACTTGGGAAAAGCACTAGGGGGGGTAATTTGCTCTTGATAGGTTTAATTCTTGCTTAGAAATTTAAAAGAGCCCAATTCACCCCCCCCCCCTCTTGGGCATCTTGTTCCTTTCAATTGGTATCAGAGACATGTTGCTCTAAATTAGGCTTCACCGCCTAGAGCAAGATGTCTCATGGGGATGGACCGCCGTCCATCTTTGATGGAGACGACTTTCCTTATTGGAAAGTGCATATGGAGGCTTACCTCGAAGCCTTGGATGTTGGTGTGCTCAAAGCCGCCACCGATGGATTTCTTTAATTTGATGGAGAACCATTCGGTGACGAGGTCCACTATGAGAAGTGGAATGCCAAAGCCCAGAACACTCTCTTTAGGGGCATTGGCAAAGGATGTGTTCAACCATGTGCGCACCTCAAAGAATGCTCACGAGTTGTGGAAGAACATTTGTGCTCTTCATGAGGGCACAAAGAGCGAGCGGGAAGAGCGATATCACTTAGTCATGAATAAGATGAATGCTTTTACCATGCTTGCTCATGAAAATGCAAATGAAATGTACTCACGCTTAAATGTTCTTGTAGAAGAATTGAATGCTCTTGGGCTAACTCAAATGGAGCCTGCCGATGTTGTGAGGAAGATTCTTTGTGTGCTTCCTATTGGCAAGTATGGCAACATGGTGACGGTGTTGCATCAAGGTGATCTTTCCAACTATACACCAACACAAGTCTTGGGAAAGATCAACGCTCATGAGATGTACATGCACATTCACAAAGAAGAAGAAGCATTATCATCCACCAAGAAGGACTTGGCACTCAAATCTAGCCATGACATGGGCAAGTCAAAGGTGGTGTATGATAGCTCAAGTGAAGATGATGATGACTCAAACATTGCTCTAATGGTGAAGAATACCACCAAGATGCTAAAGAAGCTAAACAAGAGCGGTGTTAAGTTTGATTCAAGAAAGAAGTTCTTCACTAGCAACAAGAGGAAGCCATTGTCGGAGATGGATTGCTACAATTGTGGTGATCTTGGCCATCTAGCTCACCATTGTACCAAGCCCAAGGACAAGTACAAGAAGAAGTACAAGAATGGTAGAGATCAAAAAGATGAGTCAAGTGATGATGAGAAGAAGGATGAGAAGAAGGATGAGAATCCACACAAGAAGAAAGATGGCTTCAAGAAGAAGAGGTTCCAACACCAAAAGAAGAAGGATGGCAAAGCATACATAGTTGGTGATTGGTTAACCGATATTGAAGACTCAAGCGACTCATCCGATGATGAGAGTGATGATGAGAAAGTGGCCGCTCTAGTCATTGGGACTTCATTGCCTCCTCCACCATCACCGTCTTCCTCCACTACATCCTCTACACACCTATGCCTTATGGCCAAAGGTGACCGGAAGGTACAATCTAAAGTAGAGGATAGTGATGATAGTGATGATAGTGGTAGTGAAAGTGAAAAAGAATACCAAGCTCCTTCCTATGATGAACTCATAAAATTGCTCACTAAATATACTAAAATTGTAAAGAAGGAGCAAGCTAAAAATGAGAAGCTTGAAAAGGAAAATGATGACTTGCATGATAAACTTGAAGTAACATCAAATGCTAGTGATGAGCTAATAAGTGAGAACAAATCCTTATCCTCATATGATAAGGAGCTCAAATCCTCTCTCAAAGAGCTAATAGAGAAACATGATAAGCTAGAGAGGACATCACAAGAGCTTAGAGAAAGATGCAACAAACTTAAGGAAGAGTACACTAAAGTAAAGATGAACTATGATACTCTCCTTATAGCAAATGAATGTCTTGAAGATGCTTTGCCTATTGTTGCTAACCCCATTGTCAAGATTGACATTGGCACATCTTGTGATGATTTGATTGTTGAGCCCATTGAGCAAGAGCCTAAGTGCAAAGGCAAGGAATTGGTTGTGGCAGATCGCTATGATGACTATATCAAGATCAAGAATGAGAATGAGAAGCTCAAGCAAGATCTTATCAAGCTCAAGTCAAAAGTCAATAGTGATTGAGACACAAGATGAAGACTATGATGTGGCACTTGAGGTTGATATGCTTAGAGAAGAGAACAAGAGGCTAAAGAATGAGAAGAATCATCTAGACATTGGAATGGAGAGGTTCACTAAGGGCCACAATCTTCAAAGTGAGCTCCTCATGAACACCGTCATGAAGAATGACAAGGTCGGTCTTGGCTACAAGTCCTCTCAAGTGAAGAAGGCCAAAGTCAAAGCTAAATCTCAATATCAACAACAAGCCAAGTACTTCTATCAAGCAAAGCCAAAGCCAAAGATGAATACATGCTTTGAGTGTGGGAAGCAAGGACACTTTGCTCATGAGTGTGTGACTCCACCTCCACAACCCTTTCCCAAGAACACTAGGCCTTTTGCATACAATGCTCACCATATCATCAACAAGGATGTATGGGCAAGCCACTTGTTGTGTTCTTAGGACCACCCAACAAGAATAGACCAAAGACACTTTGGGTGGCTAAGTCACTAGTAGAGAAAGCAATGGGCCCCCGTACTCAATGGGTGCCTAAACAACAAGCTTGATCTCTTGTGTTTGTAGGTGAACTACAAGACCGGTGGAAGTCATTGGGTGATAGATAGTGGATGCACTCAACATATGACCGGGACCCCGGATGTTCACCTCATTGGAAGATGTCAACAACCAAGACAAGATTATATTTGGGGACAACTCAAAGGGAAGGTCAAAGGACTTGGAAAAGTGCAATCTCAAATGATAACTCAATATCAAATGTCTTGCTAGTTACATCACTAAGCTTCAACTTACTCTCGGTTAGCCAATTGTGTGATCTTGGTTTCCTATGCCTATTCACTCCAAATGAAGTTATTGTTTCCAAGATTTATGATAGTCAAATCATATTCAAAGGCTTCCGGCATAACAACCTCTACCTTGTGGATTTTTCATCAAATGATGCCAACCTCCAAACATGCTTATTCACTAAGTCATCTCTTGGTTGGTTGTGGCATAGAAGGCTAGCTCATGTTGGAATGTCTACTCTCAAGAAGCTATTGAAGAAGGAAATGGTTAGAGGCATCAAGGATTTTGTGTTTGAAAAGGATAAGCTTTGTAGTGCATGTCAAGCCGGCAAGCAAGTTGCCAACACTCACCCCCACAAAGCATTCATGTCAACATCAAGAGTTCTTGAGCTACTTCACATGGATTTATTTGGACCTACAACATATGCTAGTTTGGGTATGAAAGGTCCTAGATGGCTAGAGTGGGGGGTGAATAGCCTAATAAAAATCTACAAATCACTAGAGCAAAAGGTTAGATAACACTTAAGCGAAGCTTTTTGCTCTAGCTCTACTTGGGGTGCAAAGCCACCTATCTAATGCAATTCTAGTTAGCTAAGTGCTTACAATCAATAGCAAGAACCTAAAGCACTTAGCACAAGCTAGTAAGAACAACTACTAGAGAAGCTAACTAGCAAGCTAACTAGACAAGATAAGAATGAATATAAATGCAAGAGAGGAGTTGATTGATATACCAATACCTTGTGATAGGAGGATGTCAATGTAGAGAGCCAATCACAAAAACACCAAAGAATAGTCAGGAGACAAGATGACAATCGATTTTTCTCCCGAGGTTCACTTGGTTGCCACCAAGCTAGTCCCCGTTGTGTCGACTACTCAAATTGTGATTTGGTGGCTAATAGGCAATGACAAGCCTAGCCCACTAACTCGGGCGCCACAAGAATCCACCCAAATGAGAGTAACTCAATGACACAAGCAATCCACTAGAGTTACCCTTTGGCTCTCCGCCGAGGTGGGTACAAGCCCTCTCACAATCACTAAAGCTAGCCGCAAACAATCACCAATTGCGCCGAAGCTTCTCCTCAATCGCCAAGCCGTCTAGGTGTTGGCAAACACCAAGAATAACAAGAAACCACGCGGCGATGACGATGACCAAGTACCACTAAGATGCAATGAAATGATCAATGCACTTGGATCACTCAAACTCTCACAAATATGCAACAAGAGTGAAGAGAGTGAGTTGGGGGCTATCTCAAGCAAGCACAAGTGTATCAAATGAATGGGAGGTGCAAGAGAGTGCTTCTTGAGCCGGCCAAAACACTTATATAGCTTTCACCACGGAGCTAGCCGTTTTTCCCATCTTCCACGCTTTTTTGCGCCAGTCCGGACGCAAGTTACACAGGGGGGTCCGGACCATCGTGCATGTGTCCGAACCCTCTGCCATTTGAATTCGCCTATTGGCGCCCTTGCCTGTGCCTGTGTGTCGCCTCCGGACGCAAGGCACAGTAGCGTCCGATCCTCCTTTCTTCTGCGTCCGGACATGGTCCAGAGAGGGTCCAGAGAGCTCCTCAGCTCCGGACCCGCGTCCGGTCTCTTGCGTCCGGACGCACTTCAACGTCCGGATAAATACATCTAGAGAAGTCCAGTGAGTGCCGAGCTCCGGACGCGCGACCGGAGTCAGCGTCCGGACTCACTTTTCCGTCCGGACCTTCTGTCCAGAGAGCCCGAGGGCTAGGGTATGCCACCGGACGCAAGCCCATTGGTCCGGTTGGCCTTTGCCCTGCGTCCGGACCTTGCGTCCGGAGCCTGTCTGAGTGCCAAACCGAGCCTCTGCTTCTTCTCCAAGCTTCCATGTGCTAACACCTTGTGATCCATACCTTTGTTCACCTGTGTTAGCCTTTACAAAATATTTTCATGGATTTTACTTTAGTTCCTTGTGTCACTTAGGTTCATTTTATATGGATGCAATGCAAACCTAGTGGCACATGATAACTGTAATCGTAACGAGTTTTCCCTTCTTGATAGTACGACTATCTATCCTAAAGGTGATCACACTCTCTATAGTGTCTTGATCACTAAACCAAAAATGGCCCTATAGATATACCTTTGCCTTGGGTCCATTTTGTTTTTCTCTTTCTTATTTTCCTTAGTCATGGAGCACTTGATCCATCATGATCTTTCATCTAGCTCCATGTCTCAAGGTGAACCACCCTATCTTGATCATACACTTAGTACAAAGGGTTAGTCCATAGGTTTCATCAATTAACCAAAACCAAACAAGGTCTTTCAGGGTGGCAACCTCTTTTGCCTTGTGATTGTAGATGACTATTCAAAATACACATGGGTGTTCTTTCTTCATGACAAAGGGGAAGCCACAAGCTCATTCAAGAAGTTTGTCAAGAGAGCCCAAAATGAGTTTGATGTAGAGATCAAGAAAATATGAAGTGACAATAGCACCGAGTTTATACACACAAAGATTGAAGATTATTGTGATGAAGTTGGGATCAAGCATGAAGTGTCCGCTACATATACACCTCAACAAAATGGAGTAGTTGAGAGGAAGAACCGGACATTGATTACACTTGCAAGAACCATGCTAGATGAGTACAAACACCCCGAAGAAGTTTTGGGCTGAAGCTATCAACACCGCATGCTATGCTTCAAATAGATTGTTCATCCAAAGATTCTTGAAGAAGACACCATATGAGTTTCTTAATGGAAAGAAGTCGGATGTATCATTCTTTAGGGTGTTTGGGTGCAAGGTCTACATCTACAAGAAGCGTCAACATCTAGGGAGGTTTCAAAGAAGATGTGATATTGGCTTCCTAGTTGGTTATTCCTTGAAATCCAAAGCATACCGTGTATTTAATCAAGCCACCGGCTTAGTTGAAGAAATGTATGATTTGGAATTTGATGAGACTAATGGCTCCCAAGGAGCAAATGAAAAACTTGATGATGTAGGTGATGAACCATTGAGGAAGGCTGTGAAGAACATGCCTACCGGTGCTATCAACCCCAAAGAAGAAGATCACGTGGTGGTTGAAGTAGAAGATGATGCAAATGTTCAACCTTCTCCATCACAAGAGCCTCAAGATGATCATGACAAAGTGAGGGAAACAAATGAAGATATCTTCATCCCTCAAGCTCAAATAGAGGCTCAAGCTCAAGATGTTGATGCACCTAATCCTCCTCCTCAAGTGGTTGATAAAAGATCCGCACCCATACTCCAATCCCATCCACAAGAACTCATCATTGGGAGTCCTTCAAGGGGAGTAATGACTCGGTCCCAAAAGATGAAGGCTTGGATTTTGGGGAGACATTTGCACCGGTTGCAAGACTTGAAGCCATTCGTATCCTCCTTTCATATGCATCGCATCATGACATGAAACTATATCAAATGGATATGAAAAGTGCATTCTTAAATGGCTTCATAAATGAACTAGTCTATGTCAACCAACCTCCCGGTTTTGAGGACCCTAGATATCCTAACCATGTTTATAGGTTGTCCAAGGCGCTATATGGGCTAAAGCAAGCCCCTAGAGCTTGGTATGAGCGTCTTTGGTACTTCCTCTTCAAGAAGGGATTCACTATTGGGAACGTTGATACAACACTATTCACCAAGAAGCAAGATGGAGATATCTTCATTTGTCAAGTGTATGTTGATGATATTATCTTTGGCTCGACGAATGAAGATCATTGTAAGGAGTTTGGTGACTTGATGTCAAAAGAATTTGAGATGTCCATGATTGGAGAGCTTACTTTCTTCCTTGGGTTTCAAGTGAAGCAATTGAGAGAAGGCACATTTGTATCTCAAGAGAAGTATACCAATGATGTGCTAAATAAGTTCAAGATGGAAGATTGTAAGCCAATCAAGACCCCAATGCCTACAAATGGACACCTCAACCTTGATGAGGACGCTAAACCTATTGATCAAACTCTCTACCGCTCTATGATTGGTAGTTTGTTGTATCTTACCGCATCTAGGACTGATATCATGTTTAGTGTGTGCATGTGCGCTAGATTTCAAGTAAAACCTAAGGAATCACACCTAAGTGCCATAAAAGGATCCTTAGATACATAAAGCACACCCCAAGCATTGGCCTTTGGTATCCCAAAGGAGCTACTTTTCAACTAGTGGGCTACTCCGATTCGGATTATGTCGGTTGCAAAGTTGATAGGAAGAGTACCTCCGGAGGTTGCCATTTGCTTGGAAGATCACTTCTATCATGGTCATCTAAGAAATAAAATAGTGTGGCTTTGTCTACCGTGGAAGCGGAATACATAGCCGCCGGAGCTTGTTGTGCACAAATCCTATACATGAAACAAACTCTTCTAGACTATGGTGTTGAACTTAAAAGTGTACCACTTCTTTGTGATAATGAAAGTGAGGTAAAACTTGCAAACAATCCAGTTCAACACTCCCGCACTAAGCACATTGATATCCATCATCACTTTCTAAGGGATCATGTTTCAAAGAAAGATATATCTCCCTAGTTGGTGTAAGAAGTGAAGATCAATTGGCGGATATCTTCACAAAACCTCTTGATGAAGTAACCTTTTGTAGGTTGAGAAATGAACTAAATGTGTTTGATCTAAGTAACTTCACTAAAAGATAATCTTGTGTTGGTACCTTGCATTCATGTCTAAATTATGTATGTGCATATAGGCTTGTCTAACTCGGTTAAGATAATCTCCCTCAAGCGTGTGAAGAATCTTAATTGAGGTTTAAACTTGACAAGCAACTAGATTCAAATTCAAGTATTGCATTGCATATGCATGGTTGTTACTTGATCATTCTTTTCGGTTAAGTTTTGAGCATCCGCTAAGTTTGTCCACTTTAGGGGGAGAATTCCACACTCAAGTTGTTACTATACCCTACTAGTGGCCTTATGGTGTTCCTCACCCACTTTTATTAACCTATTTTATTAAAATGAGCTAAGCCAAAGGCTAACTATTTGAAAAACCATGAGGGTTTGAGTGATGGTTCTCACACTATGTCCAACTAGTGCTTATTCGAGTCTTATTTGAGTTGGAAATAGTATGGGAGAGAGCAAGGGAGAGAAAGACAAAAATTTGAATGCAATTTGGGCCTCGGATCAGCCTCCGGACGCTATTTTTTCTCCGGTCCGGACACTCTTTAGCGTCCGGATCCCCCTTTGTGCTCCCTGTTTTGCTCCGGACGCAAGTTTTCCGCGGTCCGAACCATTGCGCTTGCGTCCAGACAACCTCCCCTTTTGTGCACTTCCTTCGAACAGTGACTCCGGTCGCTCCTGTTCCTAGCGTCCGGACACGATTTATCGTCCGGACCATTCTACACAGAGAGCTTGTCATACGTTTTAGACCCTCTGGCGTCCGGTTCCGCGCGTCCGGACCATCTTTAGCGTCCGGAGTCCGTTTCAAAATCACGGTTACCCTTGCGTGCTTGCCCTCTTCTATCTCAACCACCTGCCCCCGCCCGTACAACACAGCCACCGCATCTCCATCCGCACCGCCTGCTCCACTCCGCCGCCGTCGAGTCTCGTCGGCGGCCCCTCCCTGCGGGCCTGCGTGCTCCACCGCCTCCCCCTGCGCTCTGCCCTCGTCGCGCGACCCTACTCTCATAGCCCGTGCCACGCGCTGCCCTGCTCGTCGCGCGCCTCCAGCGCCGCCGCCAAGCTCTACTCCCCTGCCCCCCCCCCCAGTCGAGCAGATCCTCCCCCTCTCCCCTGCCACTAGGGTTTCTTCTGACCCTAGTCCACTAGCAACATCTCCCCACCCCTGCCTTCACCACCACCCCACCAGAACCCCCCCTAGGGTTCCTCTGTCTCCATCCTCCCTAGGGTTTCAGTCTTGACTCGTAGGCCGTGTGTTTTAGTCGTCGACACGTTGTCTTCGTGGTGTCCCGGTCCGTTGCCCGACGTGCATTGATTCGACAACGCTTCTTACCTAAGGTAGCCGAAGTTTTCACTCTAATCTTCTCTATATGCTTGCTTCCATAGGCTTTTCGCACCTCTCGATGAATATTATGCTTATATATATCATGTCTATTTCTATCTTCTGGCAGTTGGGTTAGTGGTTGTGACAGAGAACTCGGGGCAAAGCCCGCGAGTATGGATTGAGGCAAAGCCTCACGAGCGAGTCAGTGGCACATGGGCCTCTTGCAATGACAGCGGATTTCTTGTGTCAGAGGCAGTGATCAGCTTGTCAGTGGAGTTTCACAGTTGGTCTTCAGTGGCAGTGGCATCTTGGGCCTCTCTCAGCGTGACAGTGGTGCTTGATTGATCCGATGGCTCGGGTCAAGAATGTTGGAGGTGGTCCCGGTGACGACGAGCCCCGTCGCCCTCGCCCTTCCACTGCTCAGGAGAAGGGGAAGGCCAAGGAGAAGGTTCTCAGCAAGAAGCGAAAGCTTCTTGACAGAGACGCCCTAGCAGCGATAGCAGCAGCTGAGGCAGCCGACAGGGCTGAGCGTGGTGGTGGGCTTCACATTGGCACCCGCACTCGCACTCGCACTCCTACAGCCACAGCTCAGCAGACTCAGTCTCCTCAGGCACAGGCACCGACAGCTGAGGCAGCTTAGACTTCAGAGGCACCAGAGGCACCAGAGCCAGCTCAGCAGACTCCTCCACTCAAATGCTCCACCTGTTCCCGCGTCGAGGTTGCTCCTCGCCCTGAGGGTCCTCACCGGGGCGACAGAGTTCCCAGAGCAGCTCCAGCTCCTCCACCGTCTCTCCACGGGCCCCCAGTGATGCTCGTGCACCTAGACCTCAGCTTGGCCTCCACTACGTAGGTGTGTGAGCTGCGGATGATAGCACTTGAGGATTGGTGTCCTGTTCAGTGGCATCTGGATGCTTCTCCAGGTTGGTGGCACCCTCGCCACGAGGATTTTTACACAGCAGTGCGTACCATGAGGATTCACCTGCGACCCCACCGTGTGTGCCCTCTTGAGCACATCTTGGAGACCGGTGGTGAGGTGCTTTGACCTCTTCTCACGTACCTTCCCGGGCTGTTAGACCTCCTAGGCTGCTCGGAACTACGTCGAGTACTGGGTCAGGGAGTTCTACGCATCACTATGGATTGACCCTGGCCACGAGTTCTTTCAGTACACCTTCAGAGGGGAGCGCTACTGGATGTACTTGACAACCCTCAAAGAGTGACTCCACCTCACCCAGCACGACCTCAGGCTACACCAGCAGTGTTTTGGGGAGTGTGACCCTCCTCGCAGAGCTATTGGAGGCACGACACCAGCAGTTGACCTCGTCTCCCCGTGCTTTTGTCCTCCGTTCGGTCTCGGTGCTCATCGGACCCCTACTGAATTGCACTCCCACGTTCATATCCTTAATGACGTGTTGAGGCGCACTCTTTTTCCTCGCACCGGGTACCGTGACACGCTCACGAACCTTCAGCAGTACATCTTGGCAGCGATCGTTAGCCAGACACCGTTCGACATTGCAGACTTCATTGTGTGTGAGATGGAGGATACCATAGCAGATGGTATTGTTTCTCGGAGGCAGCTACCCTATGGGCACTGGATATGTTCTCTGTTGGTTCTACCTCTATGTACCAGTGTACCCGAGATTATCAGAGAGCTTGAGCACTCACCGTCTGTATTTCCGATCTACAAGATGAGTGCAGTGATCGATGGTCGTCGGGGCAACAGAGTCCTCAGGGGTATTCGTAGAGCTGTCCCGCCCAGAGAGATGGGTGAGGTTGACTCCCAGGACGAGGCGATACGTGCAGTGGCACAGGCAGAGCATGCTGACTTGGAGAGGCAGGAGGACTTGGATCAAGGCACTGAGTCGATCCCCTATGACAGCGACGACAATGACTATCGTCCAGTCGTCCACCTCGTCCAGCGGCAGCTCACGACGCAGAGGTCGGGCCTTCGAGTACAGCTCCTCCACCAGCTCAGTCCAACCCAGCTCTATTTCGGATCCTGGACAGACTTGAGGCGTCCCAGGGTTCGATGGTCGCGATGATCGCGCAGGTCCAGGCTGGTCAGGACCAGTTCCAGCAGCAGTTGCTTCAGTCACAGGCTCAGACCTTGCACTTCATGGGACACATTCTGCAGCATACTGGAGCTCCTCCACCTCCGTACCTTCAGAGGTCACCTCAGTTTCATCTTGGTCCGCCTCCTTTTGGTCAGTATGCCGGTATGTCCGCTCAGCCGCAGTTTGGCCAGACTTCTGGACTTTCACCTCAACCGCCGCCTCCTGGCGTGCCCTACTACGTCCAGCACCCGGCCCGCTCGACCTCGTTTTCACCTTACGGGGGTCGGCCGGCTACGCCTCCAGGACAGTCTTGCTCGGTGACTCCCACTCTAGCTGGACCATCCTCTGGTGGACATCAGAGTGTGAGTCCGTCAGCTCAGTTTCAGTCTCCGGTCCGCTAGATCAGTCAGTGGTTTGACTCGGTTAGGCAGACGACGTAGTTCACGCCGATCACTACAAGGTTTACCCCTTTCTCAGCGTCTGCCGGCCTTGGTGCGTCAGCACGGGACTTCTCAGCTAGTTACAGTGCCCTCACCGGCCTTGCCAGTCCGAGTGCTTTCCAGTTGTTTCCGACGAAGCCCGCACCACAGACAGGTGGCACTTTCCCGTCCTCAGTGGCTTCGTCAGAGCTAGCACCTCCGGACCCGACTACTACTGTCACTACTACTACCTCAGTGGTCCAGCCAGATGTGACTCCAGTGGCTAGTGAGCCCCAGGGACAGACTCTTGAGCTTCCAGTGTCAGAGACACCACTTACAGTCCCTGCTACAGAGTCAGAGGTTGCTCCTTCAGTGCCAGCTCCAGCTTCAGATTTGCCTAGTACAGAGGCACTGGCACAACCAAACGCAGTGGTTCCGGAGACCGAGCCGACAGATGCACCAGCAGAGTCAGTGGCCAATGTTACAGTTTCTACTTCCATAGCTACTGCTCATGTGACAGTTTCTTCTCCTCCGCCAGCTTCACCTACAACAGGTCAGAGTGTGGACAGCGACTCCAGTCCAAACTACGAGCAGTTCGACCTCCGCCCTCATGCTCGTGACCCGGCTGCTCCTCCTGCGTCCGACGCTTAGTTTTTGGTGCTTTGTCGCCAAAGGGGGAGAGAGCGAGAGTATGCTAGTGATAGGGGGAGTTGAGCAAGAGATTTGGTTCTTTTGATGTGTTACCTTTCTCGTACTCATGCATCATGTTTACCCTATCGCATACCTGTGTTTTTGTGTGATGATACACTTGCTTGTGACATATGTGGTTCTCTCTCATATATGTTATGTCACATGCTTTTGGCCCTTGATTTGCTTCCGCGCTTTACTTTGATATATACATGTGGTAAGTTTATCTCATGTACTTGCACTCGATTCATATCCTTAGTACATGTTGTGGCTTGGTTTTCTTAAGCATGTATTTCTCCTTCATATTCTCAAACCCATGCTTAGATAAGCCAAGTCACTTGAAAACCTAAAATAAAACTCTCTTATCATACTCTATGGCGTATTGTCGTCAATCACCAAAAAGAGGGAGATTGAAAGCATCTAGGCCCCTAGTGTTTCGGTGATTAACGACAATGCAAGATTACTATGACTAACGTGTGTTTTACAGAGGCAATAAGAAAGTTAGGTCATGGTAATGGATGGTTGATTGGGCTATCATGGTATTTGTGCCCCTTAATGGAATCGTTTCGGTTTTCAAAGGATTGGCGACAAGCTTGAAGCTTAGACTAGGTCTAAGTGTCGTTTGGAGTTGAGAGACACTTAGAGTAGTTTAGCACCTTTATTTTTCCTTTGGCCGTACTATTAAAGGGGTACTATCTAGTAGCTTCACCTAGGAGAGGCTTAGTGATTAGGTGTGGTGCACACTTGTGAAAACTAGCACTAGGAAGCTGTAGAAACAGTCCTTGGATGAAGTAGAGCAACTTCCATTTTGGAAGTGTGCTGATCTGGCTTGTTTTGGAGCTCCGGACGCTAGTGAAATCCCTGGTACCAGACCATTGGTTGTGCGTTCGGATCCTAGGGTTTGCTCGGCTATAGCAGGGCGTCCGGATGCGGTGAACAGTGAAGGGTCCGGATACGCCATAGCGTCCGGTCCCTATGCAAAGAGCTCCAGAGAACAGAATTGGATCCGGACGCTGTCCGGAGTGTAGCGTCCAGACGACATGTTGCGTCCGAACAGCACACAGAGAGTTCCAGAGAAGAGAAATTGATCTGGACGCCGTCCGGAGGTGCGCGTTCGGACTGCGTTTAGCGTCCGAACAGGCTGTGTTTCAGTGCTGAGTACAGAGAACTGAGGGGGTCAGGACGCATGTGCAATGGTCCGGACCCCACCTTGCAGCAGGGTCCGGAGTGACGCAAAGAGGCACAATTTGTGCCCAATGGCTAGGGACTTGGTTGGGGGGTATTTATAATTCCCCATCAGCCCCTTGGCACTACTCTTGCCCATTCCAACATCTGAACAATTCTTGTGAGAGTGCAAGAAGTGCAAGAGCCCTAGTGAGAGTGAATTGCCATTTCATTTGTTGATTCTCACTAGTTGCTTAGAGATATCAAGTGTGCATCCATTCAATCACTAGACTAGCCTTGGTCAAGTGAGAGTTAGTGCTTGTTACTCTTGGTGATCGACATCACCTAGACGGCTTCGCGGAGGTTCGCTTTGTGATCATCCGGTGGAGTTCATTGTGGATGACCCAAGTTTCGTTGTGATTGGTTGTGGACGATTCACCGAGCCGGAGTGACGAAGAATCAGCCCGTAGAGAGCACTTAGTCCTTGCGCGGACTAAGGGGGAGCGATACCGTGCGCGGTGCTCCAACGAGGACTAGGGGGAGTGTCGACTCCTCGATACCTCGGCAAAAAGTCGTTGTGTCAATTTCCTTTGCCCCTACTCCTTACTTATTGCAATTACATTCAAGCATTACTTTCCGCATTATATTCTTGTTGCTTGAGTAGAATTGCATAGGGCTTTACCGCTTTCTTTGTCATGTCTTGCTTGTGTAGCTAGGACACACTTTGGAAAAGCACTAGGGGGTAATTAGCTCTTGATAGGTTTAATTCTTGCTTAGAAATTTAAAAGAGCTCAATTCACCCCCCCCCCCCTCTTGGGCATATTGATCCTTTCACATGTACATCTGTTTCAGTACTATGTGCCTCTGTTGTCGACATTCTGCATCCAGTCAATCACAAAATACAGAGACAATGAGCCAATGAGACATACATCAACTTGACAAATTGTACATCAACTTGACAAATACAGAGGCAATGAGACATACATCAACTTGACAAATACAGAGGCAACAAACTTTGAGAGGCAATGAGACATTCTCCAACACAATTGACATTCCAGTATTCCACTATGAGCATCTAATCTAAGAAAGATACTACCAAACATGTCTCCACAAGGATACAACCACCAGCACAAGAAAAATACAAAAGTACATGGACTCACATATACAAAAATTAAAATTTAATTGCAAAAAAATTTGTAGCTGCTCAAACAACAGAGGAGGGGGGAGAGGAGCAGAGCAGGGGAGAGGAGAGGGCGGACAGGAGCAGGGAGGGAAGGGAAGGGAGCTCACCTTGGGGACTTGGGGTGGCCGACGGGGATGACCACCTTCCAGGCGTAGCCGCGCAGGAGGAGCAGGACGGCGGCGGCGAGTCGAGGACGAGCAAGACTGACAACGGCTAGGACGTGACGAGCAGGAACGAGGAGAGGACGGGACGAGCAAGGGGAGACCGGGAGGAGCAGGACCGGCGGATGGACCTCGTCCGCGGCGACGAACAACAGCAGGGACGAGAGTCGAGAATGGATTACCCCGATACGGGATTCGCGCACGCCTGGACATGTCTTCGCGAGCCGCGCGGGGAAATCGCACGCGCTCCCAGCCGCGGCGGGAAAATTCCGCGGGCTCACGCACGCGTCTGTCTTGCGCGCCTCCGCGTCGCCTAGTAGCGCCTCTGCGCCGCCTAGCGCCGCCCAGCGCCGAGATGGCGACTTCACCCCTAGGCCAGGCGACGGCCTCGACTAGCGCCTAATCGCGAGGAATCGCGCCTAGGCGAGCGCCTAGCCGAACTTTGATTAATAGTCGGTTTATTATCAGAGATCAAGTTGAAAGCAAAAAGATAAAAATAGCCCTACAAAATTATATGAAATTAGAGCATGGCAGCGATCTCTCTTTGCTGTTCTGGAGCTATTCACAAAGAACAATTGTGTTGATGCGAGGGATGCAGGACAAGCAAACAAGTAGGGATGAAAACGGTCGATAGAAGGCCAAGGTACTATCATTTTTATTTTATTTTTCGAAAACGAAATCGAGGGATGCAGAGACAAGCAAACAAATGGGGATGAAAACGGTCGATAGGTGGTGAAGTCACTTTCACTTTTATTTTATTTTTTGAAAATAAAATCGATACAATATTATCGGAAACAAATACGACATCGGTATTTCGGTAATTTCGAAAACGATATATGGAAAACACAACGATAACAGTCGAAATATATGAGAACGATATCTTAAAAACGATAAACCACCTGAGAAGAGCTATATAACTTGACCTATCTCACATGACAATAATAAATAAAGCCACGATTAACACCATAAGCCACATTTCACACCAATCTTAGTCTCAAACAATGATAAACCACGTAAGAGCATGACAATTCTTGACAATGACACAAATAAACGTTGAAGTTCTAAGTTGACTTGACAAAGCATAGTAATAAAAACATGAATTATTAGAGTCTCTTCTCCGATACACCTAATCTACGGTAAATACCGGTTAAATATGGCAATCTTCGAAATCGTTTGAAGAGAGCAAAATCATTTCCGCTTTCGTTTTCGTCTATTTCTACCATTATCGTTTTTATTTTTTCGATTACCAACACTGTTTTCCATTTAGGCCTGAAAATAGAAAAAACTCAGAAAGGATTTCCAAAAATGAGAGGTTATCATTTTCGTTTTCGTCCCTGCAAACAAGGACAGGGGGAGGGGATGCAGGTCCCTGCAAACAAGGACAGGGGGAGGGGATGCAGGTGCTGGACAGTCTAAACGACACTTGATTCAGGTGCTAGACAGCCTAAACGACACCTAATTTGGGATGGTTCGAACTCCAGAATGAACCTTTAATTCCAGACAGAGGGAGTATGCATTTGGAATGGGTGAGATAATTTCATAAACCATACACATTATAAGTTTACATGCTTAGCACAATGATCCTTGTGATAAACTCTCTCCATATTGATGGCTCTAGGACCCGTTCTGATGAACTACTTTTCCCAGTTCCAGGCTATAGAACTGCCCATCCATGTTCAAGTGCGGTGAGGACTTGGTTCATAAGAGCAGAGTTTTCTAATGCAGGACACCGAAACATTTGAAGATATAACAGATTTTATAGGACGTTGAGCAATATTGTCAATACCGAAAGTAGACAGTACTGCGAGTCACCAAATATGACAGACTGACACTATCAGTTAAACAATTTGTACCGAGACTGCAAAAGCAGAGCAGCTGTTCTGTTAATAGAGAAGCTTAAGCGAAAAGGAAAAGAAAAACTAACGCTACGGGAGCTCAAATTTACACCTAACATGACAACTTGATAATTCAATGGCCTAGATATATGTTACAACGTCGCCTGTAAAGTACCCAGAACACCAGAGGGCACGACAAAACTGACCCAAAAATATTCACACCCATCCGGGGGTAGTCAGTGAGGACTGAGGACATTACCCGTAACGAAGAAAGAATGAACAAAACTTCCCACGGTAAGAATCATCACCCCAAGTATGGTCAAAATGCTACAAATCTACTGTTGTATCATTCGAGCCACCTGTATCATCAGGCGGTGGCTTTATATACTTCCCCAACGTCTTTTGCCGAGCTCTATTCTTGATTCTCTGGATCTTCTCTCTGCTCTGCTGCTTTCGCCGCTCCTTCTCCTGCTGCCGCATGCTCCGCTCCCTCTCATAGAGACCCTGCCAGAAGACCTCTCCAGTTTGTGGCCAGAGCCACCTTCTGTCCGGGTGATCCAAGTCAAACTCTTCTGCAAGCTCCTCGTCCATGCTTTTCAGAGTGGTGTACGAGAACCACTGCACTAACATGTGACCTCTCCTGCCACTGAGATGGTGCTGCTCCTGCATTGCACCAGTCTGAGGATTCACATAAACCATCCGTCGTGCACTGTGGAATGCCCAAACATTCACAATCAACTCCAGAACACGAGAATAGCAGTGCAGGTCCTGTACAAAATAAGAAAAGGTCAAATGAGCAACTTCTTTTAATAGCTTCCCTATAATAAAATAACCAAAAGCATCTAGAAAGCTGTGCATAACATCAATAAAAGGGAGATGCACATGAGAGCAACCATGTATATTAACATAGTGATTATCTCAGATTCTTATAGGTAGGGAATACATTTCACATTATAGATTATTCTAACTTCAGAAAATCTAGTGCTCTAGGACAGGATTTATAAATTAACTAATGTTATCTAAAGATGTGGCAAAGGGTTCACCTTGTGCAGACTCAAGATGCAATGCCCAGTTTGATGGTGTTTGTCATACATTTGTGCATCCAGTGCATCAACAAACATTCTGAAAAGAAACATCATACTGTAAACAGGAATGAACCATATAGAAAAGCCTGAATTTCTATGGTATGATAATACTATGAGGTAGAAGGAATTAACACGGAACAATGCAAGCAAGCAAATAGCAACCAACAAGGCTTTATTCCGTGTCGATTAACATCTAGGATACCTGTTATAGCAACATAATCCTTTGGAATGGTCAAATGACCAGATACTGGTTGAGAATTAATCATTTTTGGACCCTGAGTCAATTAAAAACTATGATCTAATAGCTAAGCAATCCATGTAAAGTACAAATAACACTTCATTTGGATTTTGAACCAAAAGCAAGACTGCGTTTTAACAAGTCATACTGCAAACAATGCTGACATAAATATGCTTATAAGTCAGATCAGCTACATCCAGGTGCTCATTCACAGTATATTTGATATACATATAACATCAGATAAAATCAACCAGTGCAACATATTTTATCTATTATACACCAAAAACATAACCCATACCTGGAAAACATAACAAATTCTAGGAATGACCGTGTAGGCAAAACCCAACTTTGCATCACAGACCATGTGTGTCCATCCTTAGGCATATGTAGCAGAGAATCCAGGTCATGATCAAGATGTACACCATACATCCTTTGGAAGGCCTCCAAAACAGCTAACCTTTGAGGTAGAAGTGCAGAGTAGATTAGTTCCATTGTAACAGAACAATAACCCCACTATGACAATACCATTGAAAAGCATACAACACAGCTGATTACATGAGTTATGATGGTCATACCCATTCATAAATATACATAGCATATATTAATGTAACAGATCATGTAGTTCTGTAACAATTATAAACTGAAATAAGAACTAAAGAACCTGGAGTACAAAAACCTTAAGTGACTACTTGATTCATTCCAATCAGTAAGCTATTTTAGCTTTTGCCCTAAGTCTTCTCAAGCCTTGACCAAGTTTTATAGAAAAATACACAAACATCTCCAACATCAAATAAGATACACCATGAAATATATTTTGATAGTGCATTTACTTCCTTTGCCCCAAATTATGATATTTTGGCATTTCTAGATTCATAAATTTTACTATGTATCTAGACATAATACATACCTACATACGTAGCAAAAGTTATGAATCTAAAAGAGCCAAAACATCGTATAATTTGGAACGGTGGGAATATTTGATATTGTAGATGTTGATAAATTTTTCCTATAAATAAACTCAGTCAAAGTTAGACAAGTTTGACTTAAGACAAAACTAAAACGACTTATAATTTGAAATGGGGAGAGAGCGCTGTATAAGGGGAAAAAACATAAAATCCTTTAAAATGATTACTCAGTATGAAAAATGTATTTGCTGATCCTTAAAAGAATTGACTATGTGCAGCAGTAACAACAAGGTGCTTTGCCCCCAACTTTCCCCAAGCAAAGTTTGGGTAGGCTAGAAATGAAATCCAACAAGGGACTAAAAATAAACAAAAAAGAAAATTTGACATAAAATTTGCTCGGACACAAAATTAATACAACATTTGCAGAGTTCAAATTTAATTCAAACATATGAAACACATTTATCGTGCTAACCTGCAGTTCCCAGCATTGATCGCATCACAGAAGGACCAAAAATCTTTATTAGCGTGGTTTCTTGGATCTTGATCCATCCGAACCCAAAAATAAAAGGAATCTCCATGCCTTTGAGATTGAACAGCTTCTAAGATTGCAGATTCAGCAATGTTTGAAAAGTTTGCCTGTTCAGGGAAACATCTACTCAGTACAAATAATGTGTCAATTGTTCTGGAATACAATGTTGATTGGTCTCACTGCACTCAATGCACACATTTCTTACAAAGAAACTCTTTCCTACCCATCATGTTATCAACCAGACTCATGAAATCCATGGTACCCAACAAAAAAGGTTTTTAAAAAAAAAAAAGGGGGGGGGGGGGGGGGGGGGGGCTCTATAGCATATGTTGATGACTGGTTTGTTGGTCTTTGGTCATTTCTTAGTTTCTTTTCGGTGATTTCTACTCCACATTTCCCCTTTAGGGAGCCTTCTCTTCCTAATGCAATGATACTTGCCTCTCTTGCGTGTTTGAGGAAAAAAAGGGAAATAACAAACTTGATCATTACCTTTCTTGCTGTTGCTCTCCAGGACTGAAACCCTATCCAAGAACTTTTATGTATTCGGTCAATTCTATTGGCAAGAGCAAAGAAAGCTCCAAATTCACCAAGAATATTTCTGTAGTAAACATTATTGAGAAGTGGAAGACGAGAAGAAGCATCAATATCATCCGCTCCTGGTCTTCGACCTTTTGAAGACTGATGAAAGAGAGAAGTAAATTATCAACATGGTCCATATAAAAACTTGCAAAGTCACACCATATGTTAATTCTTGTTAGTGCCATATCTGTTCCTCTGGTAGTAGTAATTATGCTCGGTTTAGTTTTAGCAACTATTTTGCCCAAACATAACTAACCATCAGTAACTACGCCAATTTCAGCAAAAGTAATATATCTAGCAAAAATCAATTGTTGGATGCTAATCATGAATTACCAAGCGGGTTCTTGGATGTAGTTTGAATGGATTAGGTTTTGAAAGGGATAGGGGCACCATACAAGAGTGATGGATTCCACCACCAATCCGGAGAAATCAGGTGGTATTCTGTCTTCTTGGCTCACTATAAATCTGTACCACTCAAATACTCCCCCATCCCAAATTATTGGTCATTTTGACTTTTCTAGATACATAGTGTATATCTAGGCGCATACCAAAAGCTATGTACCTAGATTCCTAGAAAAACCAAAACAACTTGGGACAAAGGGGGAGTCATCCAATGACACACATGAGAGTTTACACATCACCTAACATACCACAAGTGAAGTTGAATTTACAAAATCATTGCTATATGCATGTATCGTTCATCAAAAGCTTGTCAAACCAAAAAACTTAATCAGATCAGACTTGAAGAGTCCCTTAGCATGTACTGGAGTGAATTACTCAAAATATTTTAAGACGGACTAGTTCCAATCTTTGAATTTGCAACAATTTTGCTAATCTATGTATTTATATCTTATATTATATATCCTCAATGTCACTGTCAAATGAGTTTACAAGATCAGAATTGTCTAAACACATCTTTGGCACAATCAAGCTGACCACAATTATTTATTGTGCTTAGTGGTAACAACAGCTTACCAGGACAACTCCACGATAAAGAGAGCTCTGGTGCAGAAAGGGCCAGGCCCCCTCCCCAAAGAAGGGCTCATATATACAGAGTGGCTGACCTGTCCTCTCAAGGTCCTTGTCATCTCTTTCATGCAATTCATTTTTTAATCTCTCTACCCTTTTCACATTTCTGTATACCTCTTCCCATGTTCCATGAGGTTGGTCATTCCTGTCCTTCAACTACATAACAATCAACTCCAGTTACTTACTTCAAAGCATTAAAAAAAATGGCACAAACTAGTTGCTGAATATGCAACACAGGCATTT